>JAOVYX010003797.1:0-38841 GCA_035668315.1 Drosera spatulata
GGAGGAAAGTAGCGATGTTTCGACGAAGGGAGCGCCATGTAGGGCCGTAGAAGGCAGAGCTGACATTGTGCTGGTTGCTGGTACACAGTTTTATTGTGAGGGGTGCTTCTGGGCGGTTGGCGAAGACTGCGCCTTTTTGAATAAGCGCTTGGTGAGCTAGGGAATGGCTAGAGACCATGATGACAGGGTTTGAGCCGATTGGTATCGTGATGATCGGGCCATACTTTGCTAGTAAGGATCGCAGGATCGCTTGTATCTCTTGACCGGATTTTCCTGCCCAACGTAGCAGACCAATCAGTGGTATGGAAGGCGGTCCGGGAGGGAGCTTCTTCTTCACCTTGAGTTGAGCAGTGAAGAAAAGGTGGCCGAAGGGTTTGAGCATGGCTAAGCATACTGTAACGATTGCGATGAACCAGTTATCCATTTTTGTCGCGGTGTTTCATATAACCCCGTCTGCGTCTTCAGTTGATGATGATGATGGTTGTAGAGGAGATCAGTAGATTTCTTGTTAAAATGATATATAGATCTTTTTACTATGCATTTATGTATTTGTTTTCGTGGAGTTTTGGGACAATGTTTATTGATTTTCATATCAAATGCCGAATAGATACGATGCATGGTCCAAATAGTTTTGTAGGATGTGGAAGGATCACACAACTATCAACGGTAACGTATAGCCGCAGTTCCGAAAATGCTAGCTACATTTATAAAGCTTGCTCAATATCACTTTCATCTTATTATCTCGTCGACTACAAAAATTTTGATCACATAGCTAGAAAAGAATTTTTTATTGAATCGATCCTTCTTAACTTCATAGGCAATAGTATACCCGAGAACTTTTAGGTTTCAGGGTTTTAAGGTCAAAGAGAATGAATTCTGTAGTTTAATTAATTAAGTGTTGGTGTTTCATATATTCTAATATGTTACTCCAGGTAACGCATATTTGTCACTCATACAAGAACTTCACTGTATTCTCCCCTTATACTATAGAGTGGATCCGTGTGCATTACCAAATACTAGCGCTTACCATTTCGTACACAAAATACTTCATTGGAGAAAGTTTCAATGTCCTCACACCAACATTGTTAATTCTAGTGGATATATCTATGATAAAAAGGAGCGGTAGCAGAAGTTGTTTATGGACGATTACAATATATAAGATCACATTATTTTTGAAATTCAAAAAAAAAAAAATGAACTGATTTTATCTATTACTGTTGTCATGAGCAGACGAAGGAATATCTACATTGGTCACACCTCATAAAAACATTCTCTTAATTAACACCATTGCAGGATATGATTATGTTGGAAGTTAATTCAAGACACTGCAAATTTTTTCTGTTCTTTTCTTATTCTTTGTCTTTTTTATGAGCCCGTACTTGATACCAAAATAGCCAAGGTGGACAATCATATTATCAACAAATCAATAAAAACGGTAATAAAATACGAAAAAAGAACATTAATGATTATTAGTCAATTAGCATTGCGGTCTTTTTTTTTAATCATTAGATCAATTAAATATGAAATTATATTGTTTTTTTTTTTTTTGATCCAACTATTTAAAAAGTAGACCATAATATCTTATTGATTAATGCTGTATTAGTCTTTTTTTTTTCCACAAAACCATGATGCAATGCAAATGAAATATGGGCAATGGAGAAAACAGAAGCTCTTCGACTACACAGAGATATCAACTGAATAAATTACCGCATAACTTACTGAGGAGTATGTTATAGGTGTTCGTATCATGTCAGTTTCGAGACAAAGTCAACTCTTATTTATATAGGACGGTTTATATTTTGTGACAATCGTAGTGAAATGATTGTATTTCTAGAGCAAATCTTGTAGGCTACTTACAGCATTTTATAGGGCCGTTTTCCTCAACTAACAACCAAGCTATGTACTTACGCTCTAACTAGATCATTTTGGTATACCAAAACATTAATTGAATAACACAAGAATGGAATATATCAGGATGCATAATGCATAAGAGTAGGTGCGTAATGTTTTTAAGATATGGGAATAGTATTAGACTAATCAATCACATTAATGTTATAGTATAATGAAAAATAGTATCGACAATGGCTTTTATACAACCGTTACAGAACTCTTCATCACACCCATCCCATGGGTTTCACTTTCCAGATTAATTGCCAATTCTACTGTATTCATGCTTCTCTGGTGAGGAATATTAATTGCATTTTTTTCTATTATTTTTTTTGGATATTTTTTTTTATGTTTTTTTTGTTTTGATTTATGGATTTTGGGATTGAATCAGCCCATGACACAAAATCCAAAAAAGATTATTATAAATAAACCAATAAAAAACATATATTAAAAAAAATACACAAACGAATTTATTTACCTAGAAACCATTCAACAAAGGGAAGCAGGAACATACTCTACCATGATAGTCCCAAATCGTCATCATTTAGCCATTTAGGCCGTAGCCCACTGGGCCGGTCCAGCACACCTGAAACATCCAATCACAAACCAAGCCCAGCCCACAATCATCCCTTTTGGGCCTGGACGAATAATCACAACCACGAACCGGAAACCTCCGGTTCAGGTTCCAGTTACTATTATATCCTCTCCTCCACAGTCTCACACCTCCGCCGCTCCCTTCTCCGCCTCCGCCTCACACGCCTCCGTCGCCGGCGACGACAAACCCTAGCCGCCTCTCTCCATCGCTGCCGCCGCGGATACCGAGCTCTCTATGCGAGTCTAGTTCACAGTAACTTCGCCTCACAATGGCGTCCATTTCCGCCTCCGCCATTTCTCTTTGCTCTGCTCCACCATCGGTACTTGTTTGCTTGCTTGTCTATTGTTCCTGGTTAGAACACGAAACTCGAGAGATGACTCACAGCAAGTGCATATTAGTCTGGTCAATTGGTTTTGAGTTAAAAATGATATCGGAGCGACATAGGCCGTGGGTGTTTTAAAGATGAAGAGGTACTTGTGTGAGAGAGCATGTTGAGAGTAGGAAACTCTTATTGGTTTTGAGTTGGAATCAGAGAGATTTAATGTCTTGTTATTGTGATTGTGCTATGTGTAGTTTCATCTCTGGTTCGGTTCGGTTTCTCCAGGTTAAGCGTCGAGGCACGCTTCTTGGTGGTTTGACTCGTGGTGGTTTGTTGCCGATTGATGGTGGACGGAAGGGATTTCTGAAGTTGAGAGTGGTAGTCGTAGTGGTGGTGGAGGGAGGGTTTATAGGTGTTCAGATGAAGGAGGCTATGAGTTTTGTGGTGCCTGCTGGAGTTTTCTTGGTGGTTTCTATCGGTATGGTTGTGCTGTCTCACTCTAACGTTTTGTGCTAGTTGCTTTGATTTAAGAGTTTAGACCATTCACAATAGTTTTTCTATCCCTATCCCTACAATACAGTGCTATAGTGTCATGTCTTCCATGTAGGGATCCATTTTTGATTCAGTCATCCAACATATTCCTTTTATCGATTCCTTATACTAAATTTTTATATTGATTTTTTTACATTTATTTTCATATTATGAATTCAAATATTAATTTCTAATATACTTTTTGTGATAGAAAACATCTAAATGAATTTTATTTTAAATAAAAAAAATTAGTTTTTCAAAAAAAAAATGTTAAATATTTTTTTTTTAAATTGATATCCTAAGTTCCAAAAAAAATTAAATAGTCTTTATTTTTGCAGAATTTTAAATAGCATAAAATAAGAGTAAAATGCATGCATGGAATGATGCTATGATTCCCTAGAATTGGGGAATGAAGAAAGGGATAAGGAATTATGTAGAGATAGGGATTGGGAATCCATTGGACGCGTTATTTTTTAATTTTTTTTTTTGCCAAATTCCTTAAATTTGAGGATAGGGAATGGGTTAGGGAAATGGTTGCAAATGCTCTTAGTGTTGTCAACTATGATTTGGTGTTTATACTGCGATGTCGCTTTGGATTTGACTTGCGGCCATCTTGGAGCATACTGTTGGTGTGCCTTTGAAGTAGTTATGGCTTATTAAATTAGATGGCTTAATGAAGGTTTAAAGGGTGATTCATATGGTGTCACATTGTCGGCTGAATCATTTGAAGTGTAGTAATTCAATCACATGGGAGATAATCTGTCCCCTTGGACCTCAACAGCGGGTTGATAGATCCCTTTGTCTTAACTTTCATAACTGTGCTGCTCTTTAAGGCGTTGAGGTTTATCTCTTTGGCTTGGTCTCTAATGCTAAACTGCTATATTGCTGATTTGTGTTGTGGCTGAATTATCTCATGTGGAGTATGATGCATCTAGTGAATGCTCCTCTTTCTTTGTTGTTGATGAAGGCATCCTAGTGGCATGGGCTAACTTATTCTTTTCAGCTCACAGTTCTTTATAAACTGGCGGGTGCAATCATTTCTCCAAAGCCAAAGAAGGAACAACGTCTTTGACCACTGAAGCTAGACCTTCTGCATCAGAAATGAAGTGGTCATTTGCACCAGGCACAAACTTGATGAAGACTTTTGGTGGAATGGCACAGCATGATCCGACATTGAAGCTTGATGAATTTGCGAAAGAATTGAGGTCCTTTAGGATCGTTGACTTGTTGGGTATGTTGACAGATACCGTAGTTCTATAGCTTTACACTTGTAGCTTATATAGTTGTTGTGATGGCACCCCTGTGAACTAAACTTTTTTTTCCCCCCTGATTAAATAGTTGATTGATTCTTTCCTAAAAAATTCTTGGCCTGAATCAGAGTAGAAAGTTGTGTTTTCTTATTGTTGCTCAGACCATTTTCTTCTCAATCTTCTGCTTTGGGTTTGCATTCTATTTCTAAGTGCTTTGCTCTTGGTGAGTGAGTCTCCTTTGGGTGATTGTAACCAATTTGTGACAGTAGCCTGTATTGCTTTTCTTGGGTCATGTGATCTACTTTGGTAGAGTGTTTTTTTTATAATCTCACATTATTGTAGGACGTAATTTTGGCGATGAAGGATTCATTTTCCTTGCTGAAGGACTAGGATACAATCGGATCAGAATGTCTCTTTTCTTCTATACTTCCATTGCTTGTGTTTTCAGCCTTCCTTTTCTTCCCTTCTCTTTCTTTTTTCTTTTTTTCCTTCTTTTTTTTTTTCCGCTTGGTTAAATCGTCTGGAAATCTTCACTTAACTTACCTAGAGCCAAACCTATTTAGTGTAGGGTGTGAAATTTGTTGATGCACGAATATGATTAGAACCACGAAGATCGGGAGGTTGTTTTCTTCTCAATTTACGTGTATGATCAAAGCGTCCTTGACAATTGTGTCTGATATTAAGTTAAAGATCCTCCTGTAGAAATTACCAATGGTTTTACGACTGTTTGATTTTGTGTCAAATTGAGATTTTAACTATTTTAAGTTGTTCCTCCCTATAATGATTGCCGAAACTATTGGCTATTGAATGAAATATTAGCAGTCAAAACGAGGATGAAGAGTGTTAGGCCTAGGAGAGACTAGTCTTGTTCCAAGCTGACGTTCCTTTTGGTTCAAGCTAGTTCCCTAAATCAGCAAGGCTTGAATATGAATTGCTTGTGATAGGGAATCTCTAATTTCATTGTAAAGCATTTGTTTGAAGATCAAATTTAAATGCTGGAAAGCTTATTCATGTGATCTGTGAACTAACATTCCATTTGGATACAAGATTTACTTTGCTTTCTTTGATTCGCTCATTTATCAAAGAAGATGCTCTTCCAGACTGCAGAGGAAGCAGATTTTTCTGGAAATGGAATAACAGTGAATGGGTTGAAAGCACTTGACAGCGTTCTTCAAACCAGCTTTGCCTTGACAACACTAAATCTTTCTGGAAATCCTATTGGTGATGAAGGAGCTAAGGTTAGTCCTTGAATACGTGTACAAACACTTGGTTGAACTTAGGACGCGAGTCAGAATGTTCTTGGTTGAGTAAAGTGATCAGTGCTGCTATGGTTTCTGCTCCACTTATAGTGATAAATCCCCCTGGCAATTTTTGGGCTGTTGAGCTAAATATTGATAAGTTTAAGTTCAATTCCAGCTAGTTATAAATCTCATGACGAGTGAATTTAAGATCATTGTTCTCTTAGCTTGTATCTCTGAACCATTCTCGTCTTGTCTATGAACTACACCATATTCTGCATACATTTAAAAGGTGGTATCCTCCAATAGGCATTACTAATGTAAGCCTAATAGTTCCTCATATTTAAAGGCGGTGTCCTCAATCTTGTCAACGATTCCGTTGCTTACTTACACTTGTCCTGTTTCCCTTACAGGTCTTGTGCAGTTTATTGTTGTATAATACCGGTTTCAGAAGCTTCAGCTGAATAGCATTGGCTTGGGCGATGAGGTCATTTTGCTTTCTGGCCTGAAGTTGCATTTATATAGAACCCTCAATTTACAATGCTTGGTCGGAGCGTAAGATTAACTGACCTTGTCTTTTTTTGTGCAGGGTGCTAAAGCTATTGGAGAGATGCTAAAGAAAAACTCCACTCTGCGTATTCTTGAGCTTAACAACAATACCATCGACTATTCTGTATGCTACTAACCTAGACATTTTATGATTTACATTATTTCGTGCAGAAGCTTGAGAATTTTTTTTATGCTTCAAAAAATGGAGGTAGGGATTTACAGGTCTTGCTGGAGCACTTCTTGAGAATAAGTCAGTTCATAGCTTACACCTTAAGTGAGTGGAAGGCTTCTCTTCTTTCATTGCCAAAGTTTTTTTCTCTTTTCTCTTTTCTCTTTTCTTTTTCTTTTTTAGGCATTTATTATCTATTTGCGTCCCCTATAAATGGTTCATTATGTTTCGGCATATGTTTTGACTTGTTATTTTCATTTTTCTCTTCAGTGTATGATTTACTTGATCCATTTTGTGATTTCAGTGGCAATTATGGTGGTGCGCTGGGTGCTGCTGCTTTGGCCAAAGGAATTGAAGGCAATGATTCGTTGAGGGTATGCTGCTCATTTACTTGACCACAAGCAATCCTGGTGATATGGTGGATTATGATAGAATTGGATAGAGAAAAGGCTTGCTTGAGTTTATCTGGTTGTACCATTCTCCTTATGAGGCCTAATTCACTTATCAGGATCTTCACTTGCATGGAAATGAGATTGGGAATGAAGGAGCACGTGCTTTGATGCTGGGCTTATCTGCAAGTCAAGGTTTATTCTAATTAACCACCAGTTCTTCTGTTTCGAAGTAATTTCCTATAGTGCAAGTATGGCTCACACGCTGGATCCTACAGCGAGGCTAACAGTGTTGGACATCAGCAATAATGGGATTGGACCTTCAGGAGCTCATTATGTTGCGGAATATATCAAGAAAAACAAGAGCTTGGTGTGGTTGAACCTTTACATGAATGAGATTGGAGACGAGGTAATGATGTTTTCTGGTTAGTTCTATATTGAATTTTGGTTGGTTTTACATGATGAATTCAATCATAAACTATCGCATTGGTTTTGTATGTTTGTGAGGCTGGAAGAATCTTACACATGAGGTTTTGTTTTCCTATATGAATCCAAAGATTCAGAGGGCAAAGTTGTGCATAAGGCAAAAGACCAGATGGTTCTCCAGTCTCCCCTTTATCTTAATACCAAAAGAATTGAATGGCCTAAAAAATCAAACAACTGAACAAGTATAGAACTTGGTATTTACGAATTTGGTTTGCTAAGGCTGCTTCACTCTGCATCGTGAGCCTTAAAAACTTTTTAACTGTTATTCTCTGTGTCTTGTGTCCTCCTATGTTTGTTTTTTTTGGTGCTGTCTGTTATTCCTGTTTTAGATTGACTATAATGTATGCTGTGTCCTTTGTTTGAAAGCTGATGAACTCCTTTGATCTTTTTTTCCCCCTCATGGTCATCTCTTTATGCACTGCTTGATACGGCTTCTGTGTGAAATGAGCATCTGATGCCTTAATGTTCCCAGGGGACCAAGGAAATTGCTGATGCATTGAAGGAAAACCGCACAATTATGACTTTAGATTTGGTAAGATAGAACAGCTTTAGATTGAACGCTAATTTTGGTGTCTTTAGCATAATATACATCTGTTATTCTCAGGGGGGAAATAACATTCATGCTGTGGGGGTTAGTTGTATAGCTAATGCCCTGAAGGATAACTATGTCATTAATACTGTAAGCTCTTCCCTTCTTCCACATCTCCATCTTCTCTTTCACCCCTTTAACGCGCTTCTATCTTTCTTTTTTCATTTTAAATTTCCTTTTTCCATGGTGCAGCTGGATCTTTGTTATAATCCCATTGGGCCAGATGGTGCAAAAGCTTTATGTGATGTTCTAAAGTTTCATGGGAATGTACGGACACTCGAACTTGGTTGGTGTCAGGTAGGCTGTAGTGCTAGTGTTCGAAATCCTTTTTAGCTATTAGTAAACTTGGGAACTCATTGTGGTACTTCAGATTGGATTGAAAGGTGCGGAGTACATAGCTGATGTTCTGAAGTACAATAGAACCATTTCAACTTTGGACTTGCGAGCAAATGGACTCATGGATGAGGTTTGTTCTTGCCAAGAATTATCATTATCTTTTATCTTGTCCTTTCATCACTTGGAACATCATTTTTGTTTCAGGGTACTAAGAGCTTGGCCCAGAGCTTGAAAGTTGTTAATGAAACCCTTGCATCGCTTGACCTTGCATTCAATGAAATAAGGGTAATGCGACCATTCCCGTGGCTATTTCTGGTGGAATCAATATGTTCTTCTGCTATTTCTTACATGAGGTCTCTGGACAGGATCCTGGTGCCTTCGCTATTGCAAAAGCACTCATGTCTAATGAAGATGTCGCCATCTCATCTATTAATTTTGCCAGTAACTTTATTACTAAACTAGGGCAGGTATAGATTACAGTTTTCGGATGGTTTTGTATCTTTTCTATATTTCTGATGCACGAGGTGATGTGGTTATTTTACCCATAATAAACTAGCTTTCATCTTGCATGTGCTTGAGATGACTGGAAAGGAATTGGCCATCTATTTCTAGGTGTTCTGTGGACTGGTTAGAGTTTGCATTATATCTTCAACCAAATATGGCGTGAGTCAGAAGCGACAGTATGGCCTTTATTTCAGTCGAATTTTGAGTTTGGGTGAGGTTTATTTGGTTCCAGTTGCGGATTTTCCCCGCTCTTTGAGTGTGAGTTTAGACAAGCAGCTGTAGTTCACACCAGAGAGAGTTTCCTCCATCAGCTGTTCTCGTAGGTCCCTTTTTCTAGGCGCAAGAATGATATCATCGGTGCAGAACCTTTGCGTTGGATGCCGCAGCAACTTTTAGAGCACTTCAACTGGAAGACAAGTTTTGTAGTTTCAGGATTTTTGTTTCTCTTTCGGATGAGGATGACCTTGTGCATATAAGAGCTATATCTTTCTTGGTTTTTTTGCCTTAGTTTGTGAAACAGTAATTTGCTACATAAATCGAGGTACTGTATGTTATGGAAGTCACTGTACCTGTGCGAATCATGCAAATATGTTATGCAAGTTTATTTCGTGTAAAGTAGAACTGTCAACATTTGCTCTTCGTCTATTTTCAGTTTGGTGGAGATCTTGTTAACCAAATGTTGTTTGCTAACACGAATCATCGAAGAAAACCACGCAGGTGTATCAGAAAAGGGACCCTTTCATCCGTATGGCTGTTAAAGCCCAGGGTTGATTGCGGTATATGCATCCGTATTGCTCTGATGGGATTGCTGTTGAAGCCCGTGTTTGGGTTCACTATAACTCTTCGACCGGAACACGCTATGGCTATGAGCTACAAAGATTTGGCCTAAAGTAATAACCTCAACAATGCAAGGAGTCGACATTGAATAGATCTAATCAGAACAATAAAGCCAAAGACTTGGCAAATACTTGGGCTAATCTTATGATCTGTCTATTGTAACTAGAGCTGTATGTGAACCGAATCGAGTCGAGTTTTGACGAATTTGAGTCGAACTTTTATTATTTATTTCGAGTTCGAGTCGAACTCGAGTAGAAACAGTTCGAGTTCGAGCCAAATTCGAGCAGTTTGTTGTGTAGTAATCGAAACAGAATTCGAGCCATATTTGAGTCAGTCTCGAATATTATTAATCAAATTAAGATTATGGATCATTTCAGAGAATAAAAACTATGATATTAATATATTTTAAAAGTCAAATAGTAAAAGATTCAGAAAGTATAATATAAATTTATGGGTTTAAACAAAATAATAATGTCATTACTCTTGACTTTTTATGAATAATTGTAAGAAATTGGATTTTTTTTTTTCATGTAGCGTATTAATTATATCTTTATTTTTCAAATTCCAATACTTATTGTTATGAATGGAAAAACATCAACTTTTGGAAAAAAATAAAAAAAATAGCCGAACTCTTCTACTCGAATTTCAAGAGTTCACGATCTTACAAATCGAGCTCGAGTCAAACTCAATAGTTTGTCAGATCCAAAAATCGAGTATTATTTGAATATTTTTTTTATTCTCAAGTCGAGGGAAGCAGAACTTTTATCGAGTCGAACTCGAACTACTTGCGACTAGTTTGGTTCGTGTACAGCTCTAACTGCGACCATACAACAACTGTGCAAGAGTTCTTCATAATTTCAATGAAAGATAAAAATGGCATAGTTTTCATTGAAAGAGGATGAGCATCCTTCCTCACAGACTATAACGCAGGAAAAGTAACAACTTACCAAGAATTTTTTAAAAACTTAAAAGGAAGATTATCCATAGCATGCGTTGGTTAGAAAGTATTATCGAGCCAACAATATTACACTGTTCATCTGTGAGATGAGCGGTGCAAATTCCAATAATTTTTGAGATATCCGCTATAAAGTTTAACGAAAATCTGTTATTCTTTATCCTTAAGGCTAAAAAAGGTGAAATTACGATCGTGATCTTGATAAAAAAAAATAAAAATAAATAGAGTTATATCCGTTGTTTGTAACCCCTGATGGCAGGACATCTGTTGTTCTTTATCATGGATAACCGAAATGAACCAATGAAATTTTAACACTTGTCAAAAAGAAATTATCATGGTGGAAAGACAATGACATCCGTTGAAATTTACTCTGGATAGGACATATGTCTGTGTAGTTCAGAATCCAATGCTCATCGAATTTCACCCGCATCCGATGAAATTTAATACGGAAGTGTCAGGTTTTAACTGATCAGGACTTCACACGTGTCTGTATTTCAGATGTTTCAGATCTACAAGTGATGATCAACCAATTATATTTTTCCACGTGTCACTGAAAAAAGCAAAAAATGAAATATTAGCTCTTCATTTTTCATACGGTCTGTTCATAGTGTTTTCACTTCAGAAAAATTTCTTATGGAGTTATATTTTGATTACGAATTGGAAGATGAAGAAGTTTTGATTTTCAATAATCCGATCCAAAGTGATGAAATTGAGAATTCAGAGCCCTATGAACGTAAAATGCTCAACACATTGCAAGAAATAGAGACATGTTTCAAAACTTTTACAAAAACCACGAGATTCTAGGTGAAGATCAAAACCAGTACAAAAAGCACATGTTTAGAAGATTTATGTTCTCAGATGTTCACTTGTTGATTGACGGGGAAATCAATCGAAAGTAGCGAGCTAGAGGTGAAGAAAAAAAAAAGTCAAAAAACGAGATCGTGTACAACATATGGGTTACAAAGCGAGAATGTTCGTCGTCTATCGTCCGAGGAAGACATTTGGGTCATTACAAGATATGAAGATGGACATAATCATCCTATGGTTTCTCCTAGCAATGTGAATCTTATATCCACAAGAGAAAACATTACTCTAATTGCGAGATCTTTGATTTCTCTTATGAACGAATTGGAAATCGTGATGAGCAGAATAATGAACGTGCATTCGGCACAGGCCGAAGGCATCATAAATGTAGGGTATTTTGAGAGAGATGTCTGTAATGAGTTTCGGGATTTGAGAAATATTCGAGATAATAGTATCGAGGATGCACAGTCTGTAATAAACTATTTGAAAAAGCTCAATAATGAAGAAATGGAAATTTTTTTCTATCGTTACAAAATCGACTCGGAGATCAGAATCAACACAATTGTTACCCAAACTCCAGATATCAGATAGCTTACGATTGCTTTTGAGATGCAGTTACATTTGATATCACATATCGAACGAACAAATACTCTATGTCTTTCGCGTTGTTCATCGGAGTGAATCATCATTATCATTCGACCCTATTCGGTTTTGCACTGTTGAGAGATTAAACCGAAGAAACCTTCGAATGGGTGTTTAGTACTTGGTAGGAAACAATGAAGAACTGTAACGCCCCAATTTTCCATAACATACTAATACATAATAATATAAATGACGTCACTGTCGCTGAGTCCCATCACCGCAGTTAGGCAAAAATTATTTAACCGATTTAGATAAAGAAAGAAATAAAATCCACTTAAATATAACCAATAATATTACAAAATATAGCAGAAACTTCTAATTTATTACATATTTTACTTAATTCATAACTCATAATATAGTAGATGCACATTACCACCATAACCTATATCACACATGCCTATTGTCTCTACCTCCTGAAAACACAGAGAAGAGAAAAACACAAAAAAATAATAATCGTGAGTCATATGAGCTAAATAACGTATCGGTCCTCTTACCAGGGGTTACACGAGAGAAGAAGATAAGAAAAGAAAAGCGAAATGACCACTTAGGTCCTTTGTTTCAGCACTCTGAAACTTATCATATCAATTCGACATTCACAATTATCATCTTCAAAACACTGTAAAGACAGACAATAGATACCCTCAGTATTATAATTGTATCATTGGCGAGAATTATGCAATTTCAACTTATCAAGTTTTATTCACCTTTAGTAAAAGAGACATCTGCGAAAGGTGATCAGCCAAACCGGAGCCCAGGGTCTCCTACAGTGATATTCCTTCATACCAAAATGACCTCACAAGGTTGACAAAATAATGTCAGTACCAAGTGACTGTATAATACATACGACAGACACAACGCTTTTTGTGTTTTATACCATGAAGTTATCTCAACAATTATGGATTTATACTCCTTTCACTCGCTCATCCTTTTTTATACAACAATCAAGGCATAACAAAAATACACACATCATCTTATTACGGCATATAACAGTATAGTCAGTATTTTATGTCAGCCACATTTAGTGAGTACATCCAAAGATTCCAATGCATATTATTATACTCACGATATATTAATACGCATCGTCACACACAATAAATCTGAACGTTACCTTCTTATTGTAACTTTCTCACACACAATAAATCTGGAACGGGTGTTCTGACCTCTAGAATGAGCGTTTTGGCCTTTGAAGTGAGCTTCCCAGCCTCTAGAACGAGTGTCCTACATTCTGTCCAACTTGACCTTTCAACGTACTTAAATCTATAACTTCTTTTATACAACTTCAAAAATTATTTCATAAAATTCTACATAAACTAAACTTCATAATCTTTCCAGTGAATTAAAGTTTCCATCATAAAAATTTATCAACAATAATAATTAATTAGTTTAAGTTTATATTTTTTACTAGTTCAAATAATTTGATCTTATTTCACTAATTTGTTCCTAACTCTCTCTATATACAACTCCAAATAATTATTTTATAACTTTTTCTAGAAACTAGACTTTCATATTTTTTCAGTGATATAAGGTTTGTCTCATAAATCTTACTATATAATTTCATATCAAGTCATAAATTCATCTCTATAATTAGTATTTTTAGAGATTGACATATATGTACGTTTTGATTTATAACTTAAGGTTCTTAACTCCGAATCATGATTTATTAACTTTTTAAGAAATTAGGCATGTGAGGATTCAATATATATTAATATCAAGATTTATCAAAGAATGTATAATACTCCACAAAATTTTTAATTAAAATGATTATCTTCTCTTAACAAAGGTGAAGGTTCCACGCCTTACCACCTACCATCTCCTCTTCACCCCAAACTTCATCTTCTTCTCTTCTCTTCCTTAACACTAATTTTGAATAGTAAGAAGTATTTTGTTTTGTTTTTGTAATGAATTTTCAAGGAGAAAAGAGGTTGTATTCATAGAAAAGTAAATCAATTAAAATAGTTTGAGTGAAAAATTAATGGATAATTAATTTAATTTAGATCGAATAGAAATTGACATAAAGAAAAATAAGTGCCAAAATTAGGTTTAGGTCATTTTCGTATAAATATGGTATTTTCTTATTAATATCGTATTTTCCTGTATTTGCGTATTAGGGTTATATTTCATTCATATTTTGCATTCTTGTCCTATTATATAGTCAAACAAGCCTTTTAATCCCGCAAAATAAATTATATCATACGATATTTTACTATTCACGTTAATTATCATGAAACTAAATTCTACGAAATTTTTCGGGTCCTTACATTCTTTCCTCCTTTAAAGGTTTCGTCCTCGAAACCAGAGATAGAAAAGATTTATAAATTACCTTTAAACAGATACGGATATTGCTTTCGCATTGTCTCCTCAGCCTCCCAAGTTGTCTCCGAGGTTAAATGATTTACCCATAAAACCTTAACCAATGGTATTGTCTTATCCTTTAATACATTTTCTCAGCGATCGAGGATTTCTTGCGGTTGCTTCTCATACGACATGTTCTCATCTATTATGATAGGGTCGTACTGTATGATATGGCTTGGGTCGGGCATATACTTGCGAAACGTAGAGACATGAAACACGTTGTGCACGGAGGACAGGTTGGCAGGAAGTGCTAGTCTGTAAGCTACCTCCCCAACTCGTTCTAGAACTTCAAAAGGTTCTATGTATCGTGGACTAAGTTTCTCTTTCTTTCCAAATCTCATTACACCTTTAGTTGATGAGATCCTCATGAACACATGATTCCCGACCTCAAACTCTAGAGATCTTCGCCGCACATCGACGTAACTCATCTGACGGTCTTGTGCAACCTTCATCCATTCTTGAATCTGTTTCACCTTCTCAGCCAACTCTTATACCATCTCTGGTCCTAATTGGACCACATCCTAAATATCATTTTAGTATACCGATGTCCTACACTTTCTGTCATATAACACCTCAAATGGTGCCATATCAATGCTGGAATGGTAACTGTTGTTGTAGGTAAACTCAACCAAAGGCAAATGATGATCTCAAGAGCCTTTGAAATCAAGGACACATGCACGCAACATATCTTCTAAGGTTTGTATTATCCTCTCCTTTTGGCCATCGGATGCAGGATGGAAGATGGTACTGAAGTTCAGACGTGTATCGAGAGCCTCTTGTAATTCTTGCCAGAATCGAGATTGAAACCTCGTGTCTCTGTTAGACACAATGGTGCTAGGAATTTCGTGGAGTCTTATGATAGTCTTCACATATTCCTTGGTCAATCAGTCAACACTCCATGTGTTTTTGATTGGAAGAAAGTGTGCAGATTTTGTCAAACGGTTTATAATTACCCAAATGGAGTTTAAACCCCCAACCGTGCTTGAAAGTCTAACTATGAAGTCCATGGATATTACATCCCACTTCCATTCTGGTATCTCAAAAGGTTATAGTAATCCACCTGATCTTTGATGTTCTATCTTTGTCTGCTGGCAGACCAAACACTTGTTGACAAATTCAGCAATCTTCCTTTTCATGTTGCTCCATTAGTAGTGGTTTCCTAGATCCTGATACATCTTGTTACCTCCAGAATGAACAGAATAGAGGTTTTGGTGTGCTTCCTCTAGAATTTTCATCTTTAACAGTTCATTATATACATAAACGATTCTGAAATCGTAGTGATCCATCCTCGTGAATCACAATCCCGTTGCGGTATCCTTTTGAGTCTCTTCCCTCAATTTCTATAGTGCAACATTGTTCTTTTGAGCCTGCACTATCTCTTCGTGAAGAGTAGGACAAGCTTACATATCTACAAGTCTCCCACTAACTGACCTTGGTCGAACTTCAATTCCTAATTTGCAGAATTCATCAACCAGGGTGTCTTGCGTAATTTTCAATATGTGTAAGTTTCCCTTTGAATTTCGAACCTTCCGGCTTAAAGCATCGATCACCACATTTGTCTTTCTTGGATGATATTGGATATGCAGATCATAGTCTTTTAGTAGCTCTAGCCATCTCCGTTGTCTCATGTTGAGCTCTTTCTGAGTAAAGATATACTTCAAGCTCTTATGATCAATAAAATCCTTACGAGACACTCCGTATAGATAATGCCTCCAGATCTTAATGGCAAAAACCATCGCGGCTAACTCCAAGTCATGCGTTGGGTATTAAGCTCAAGACTTCAATTTTCTCGAAGCATAAGCTATTACTTTCCCGTATTGCATAAGTATACACCCAAGTCCTTACTTAGATGCATCGCTATACACACAGTATCCTTCCTCACCAGAAGGTAGTGTAAGCATAGGAGAAGAAATGAGACGAGTTTTGAGTTACTGGAAAGCCTTCTCGCAGCTTTCAGACCAAATAAACTTTGTGTTCTTTCTCATAAGATTAGACAATGGCATGACTATCTTAGAGAAATCCTCCACGAACCGACGATAGTAACCGGTTAACCCCAGGAAACTTCTTATCTCTGTTACACTAGTAGGTTTGGCCCATTTCTTCACGGCTTCAATCTTCTTCGGATCGACCTCAATACCATCTCCTGAGGTCACGTGTCCCAAGAAGACAACTTCTTTCAATCAGAATTCACACTTCTTGAGTTTACCATATAACTGGTTTTCTCTTAGGGTTCCTAAGATCATTCGAAGATGTCGTTCATGATCTTGTGGAATCTTAGAGTATATCAGTATGTCATCAATGAACACGACAACAAGCTGATCAAGATAAGGTTTAAAGACCATATGCATCAAATCCACAAACACAACAGGTGCATTGGTGAGTCTGAATAGCATAACAACAAACTCATAATGACCGTACCGAGTTCGAAAAGCTGTTTTTGGAATATCCGTGGATTTGATACGCAATTGATGATAATCAGAATGAAGGTCTATCTTGGAGTAGACTGTAGCCCCTTGTAACTGGTCAAAAAGATCATCAATGCGAGGTAAAGGATATCGATTTTTTATGGTGATTTTGTTCAACTCGGGGTAGTCAATACACAGTCTCATACTCCCATCTTTCTTCTTAACGAAAAACACAGAAGCCCTCCATGGTGAGAGGCTATGTCGGATATATCTCTTTTCAAGCAGATCCTCGAGCTGAGTTTTAAGCTCTTTCAGCTCTGCAGGAGCCATACGATAGGGCGCTTTGGAAATAGGTATTGCGTTCAGCTCTAACTAAGTAGAGAAGTCAACCTCTCTATTGGGTGGCAATCTCGGTATTTTCTTCGAAAAGACGTCTGGAAACTCATGTACAACTGGGATTTCAGACAATCCCTTACCTTCCTCGGAAGGTACCTCTATGTGACATAAGTGTCCCTGACAACCCTTCCTTAGAAGCTTACTTGTTGTCATTATAGATACTATTAGCACCTCAGGTCTTGACCCTTTTTCGTAGTATACAACCTTCTCTCCTTTATTGCCTATTATTCTAACCAGTTTTTTCTCGCAATCTATGGTGGCCCTATACTTTTCTAACCAACTCATACCGAGAATGACATCAATCCCGAAGATCGAACACAACAAGGTCTATAGAAAAATTTTCACCCCCTATCTCAATTGAGACATAAGACACGGAATATCTGCAGCCCACAACGTCTCTGGTTGACAACCCGATGTATATCACACTAGGTATGGGTTCAAATTTAATGCCGTGCCTTTCAAAAAAAGACTTGACAACAAAAGAAGGGGTAGCACCAGTATCAAAAAGCGCGAAAGCTGGACGGGAGAAAAGTTGAAGATTACCAAGCACCACAACTCCGCTCTGCTGCGTTTTTTATGGGTTCATGTTGAATACTCTCCCTGGTGGTGGTTTAGGTTGGTTCCCAGTTTGCCTTGGCGGTTATGGAATCGACTGACTTTAGCTGCTGGCCCTTGAATTGTGTCTCTTGACATGTTTTTTTGTGGATAAAACCTTTTTCTGTGGTCCTGTCCACCACAATTGTAGCATGTCACAGGTGCGGTATGACAATCCTTTGCAACATGTTCGAATCTCTCATAGTTATAGCAAATGGCACCACTAGTAGAACGATTCTCATTACTCGCTCTACCTCTTTGAGATTGTCTCTGGTTGGACTGTTGGCCATACTGTGGATTCTATGATTGTGTCCCCTGGTTTCCTCCTCCTTGTCCGACACTAGGAGTATTGCCTGATGGCCCGCCTCATTGGTTAGACCGAGGTCCGTCAGACTGTTGAAATCTATCAGATTTGCTAGATCTTGCATCATCTCGTTTTCTTTTCTTTTCTAAAAAAAAAGCATTCTTCTCTGTCAAAGATCGCTCCAAATTCACGGTCTTGTCATACATTTGTTGATATGAAACAAATGTATGGGTTAACAAACTTGTCTTGAGCCTCCAACTAAGGCCCTTCAGAAACTTTCGTTTCTTTTCAGCTTTCGAGCTGTAGAACGAAGGCATAAATCGTAGCAGCGTTGTGAACCTTGTTGCATACTTCGTGACATTCATGTCACCTTGCTCTAGAGAATAGAACTCCTCCCTCATCCGGTCCCTTAGAGACTCAGGATAGTACCTGTCACGAATCAGCTCTTCAACTGTTCCCAGTCAAAGGTAGGAAGTTCAGCTCGTTCCGCGATCGTGATCCACCAATTGTTGGCCTCACCCTCGAGGTAAGTTACCCCGAAACTGACCTTACGTTTCTCGGGACACCCTACAGACTTGTAGAGCTTTTCTATATCTTCGAACCAATTCTCCAGAACCGTCGGATTATCATCTTCTATAAACCGTTTTGGACGGTATGCATTAAGCCTCTGAAAGTACTTCTCGGTGTCAAGTTCAGTAGGTTCCTCTGCTTTCCTCCCGATCCTTAGAAGCTCTTCCATCATCAAAACCATTGGGTTAGCTGACGGCTATTTCGGGGGTTGTTCTCCCGCTGCTACTTCATGGATACCTTACTGCACCGCAGGATGAGCTCTCGTAGCATAGCCCACTGATTCCGTTGACTCTTCAGTTTGAATAGTCTCATTTTCAATGTATGCCATCACCATATAAGTTAAGCATTTATAAAATGTTAATCCAAATTATTTTCATTGACATCGCTATAATTCCATGCATTATTAACAATTATCCCTTAAATTATCTCCGTGGCAATTAACATAAGGTAAAGATAATAAATTCCATTATCAACAACATTTAGTACATAAATGATGCATTTATTATAAGACTGTAGAGGGCTTCTATTCAGGGGTCCTGCGTAGTACAATGACAGGGGAGGGCGTGACAACCTTAATGGAACCGGTTAGGCGATCATCTTCATATTATTGGACCATAGATAATTATCATGTTGAACATTTGCCAATCTATGTTACCCTTTATAAAGAAAGCATGACAATATCATCCGAGAACTTGTATCTGGGGATGATGCAACACCGACATTTCCGAGTGCATTGCAAAATTTAAAACTTTATCACACCTAAACACATGCTATCAGTCTGTGTGGATTGTATTTGAAACAAAGGCAAATAAATAGAAGAGTAGGAGGCCGAGGTCTGAGAATCTAAGATAACTTGTGCAATGCGATGAGCTATGATGTCGTCGACCTCCGCGATGAGGTAACCAACCTGCAGCCCCAATTACTATCATTCAATATGCGACATTAATCAACTTCAGTGCCTCATCAGATAAATACCCGATTACGTCGTTATTTCTGCCTTTGCAATTACTATGAGTTATAGTAGTTCTGTTGCATAGTTGCGTGAGTGTGTTTGCAAATGTTTGTTGCGCTATTGCAGCTTTTTATTTTGCTCACGTTTGATTGTCTCGCTTGTCTGGGAACTGTTGTCTTGGACCACAACCTGGTTGTCGATATGCCTTAACCAAGTGTGACATTTTGCGTTAGGTGATGCATATATGTTGGCGTGACTTGTTTTACCCTTTCGGATGATGTTAGGCTTTTTTTTGGGTAGTTTTATACTCACTTCGTCCCATCCAAATTGCGACGTTGCATCATCACTGCATTATTCAACACGCACTTTAAGGAGCTTCATTTTTCGTCCTAACGATATAAAAAAATTATAACAGTATCCCATGATTGTAGTATATAACTTAAACCATCACTACTATTTCATGATAATTTTGCATAAAATGATGTTTGATCGTCCCGCGAACGATTCGCAATATGAATAACTTTATTGCTGACATAACACAACATTGCAATTTGAATGTGATGGAGGGAGTAATACCCGAAGGTTTGACTTAAAGGGTTTGATAGAGACTATTTGTATCAATAAGGTGCATCTTTTTTTTTTCGATAACCCATTATTTTAGAACTTCGCAATTAAACGTGCTTGACATGGAATAATATTGGGATTGATGAGCTCTTAGGAAGTTTCCGAGGATGTGTGTGAGTGAAGCCAAAACAATTTGTTGCTCTGCGGGCCCAGTTGTCAACCTGAAAAACAGTTCATGATAACGATTCAGTAACGGGGATTGATCGGGACGTTATAAGTTTGTATACGGTGTGTTTCGAGGAGTGGTCACGCTAGATAGCATGTAGCCGGGTCTCTTAGCATGCGGCGATCATGTCACCGTTCACTTGATTGTGAACTTACGGAAGATCAACCAGAACTAATATATGTAGGTTAGCATGCGTAACAGCATAAGTTTGTCCAAGGTCCTCTTTTTAGGATTCGAGCGCCTAGAGTGTAAACGTATAGTACCACGTCAACTCTCCCAGTATCTATCTGAGATGGCAGGAGTTTAAGATGTAGGATCAAATAACTTTTGTTATCTAATTGATCTCACTTGATCGAGGACTCAAACGTATTGAAGAACCTGCTAATATTGTTTATATCTTCATAATTGGCACCGAGTAATAGGATAGTCCTCAAGTGACAGTACCCTCCGGGGTAAATGTGACCAATATGTAAGCAGGAGATTGTTCCCTTCAAAGTAGTCCTTTTTCTTCTCCTTTCGATGTTGAAAGTTGCATTTTTGTCATTTGTAATGAAGTTAGCTCAGAGGGTAATATCAAGGAATAATTGCTATGAAAGTGACAAACTCCTAAGGACTGTATTTGCATTTAATATTTGCTACAATGATATTTTATACTTATTCAAAGTGGTGATTTGAACTAACATTTGGCTTCACTCAACTTTACAGCATTTTCTGCTATAAATTTGGATTAGAGAAGCTGGCACTTGCATTATGTGTGTTCTTTGTTAAATCTAATCAACACGTCAATCTTGATGAGACTTGAGCTTCTCCAAGATTTCCTTAATCCTGAATAGTGAATTCATTAGTTTACTACATCTGGAAAACATTAACTTAGATGGATTTGGAGGACACGCCGTGCTGGTCGCTACTCATCGATCGTGTAGAATCATATGATCGATCAAGGATCGTTCTTTCTCATCGTTGATTTTTTGCAGCTTGGCGGCATGAATCTGAAACCAGGGCTCGATTACCATTTTGAGATTATGCATTTTGACTGTTTTCTTTTGCTTCACCTGTCTCTGTTATTTGTATACAGTTTATCTTTAGGAGCAACATGTTTTGTTTCATTTCATTTGGCATAACATGTAAAGGGTCTTAAAGCTAAGCATCATTGTAAAGAAAATCCTGTTGTCTACTATTATTTGGAATATCTTATCTCTTGCTAATCACGTGAATTATTTCAACAGGGACCAAAAAGAAGGTGAAGAATGTGATGCTAATTGTCAAGTAGCTGTAACCTGAAATTATTAGTCCTGAACCTTTAAAGGTAAAAAAATAACAATGCATGCTTAACTTTAAGCTAATCCCAGTTCATGCTCTAACCTTTATCGTGACGTGAGGTCGGTATAATTCCCATGGGATTTATGATGTCCCGATAGATCAAAAGCTCGCGAATGTGGTTCCGTTTACGAAGACGTGGATCTGTTTTTCGTTATCAGAAAAAAGATGATTGCGAATGCTGAAGTCGGTTCATGGACAGGACCAGGATTATTGTTGCTAAGTATACTTGTGTGATCATGTTTAGTTTAGTCATCTAGAGAATTCATCAGAGGTGTCTTTAGTCAACATAGAAAGGCTATGGGATTAGCATTAAATTTGTGATGGAGATTGTGAAAATAGTATGCATCCAACTGAATGGGCACATCACATGGTTATTGAACGTAAAGTGACTTGAGGTTGCTACTTAATGTAAGGGAATTCTCAATTTGACATGAATTTTTCTTTTTGTTTCATGTTTTCGTTTCTCTGGACGCAAACTTGAAAGAGAAATAGTGTTTGTATACTAATAAGAGTCTATGAAAGTGTTTTTCGTTTTGTGTTTCCGTTTTTATCTGATTGTGCAAATCCACCACCATGGTCGCAATATTTTATTTTTTTTTACCGTTCATGGTCGCAATATTTAGTCTTCTGCTTTTCCCTCTGAACCTCAAAACCAGCAGGAAGGTCGACTTTCAAGTATCGATTTGCTGTATCTCGTTCTGTTTGGACCATTTCGGCGTATGTTTATCGCTGGATCAGCCTAATTTGGCCAGAATCAATTCTGCCTAATCATGTTCTTACATTATCTTGACCTTGTTGTAATGAGTTGTATATACATTATTAGCATCTGATTGTGTTGATTCCAGTTGGTGAGTCTTGGAGGACCCTGTCCATTGCTTTGTGACTGATATGATCAACAGGTCCATTATTTGACCTCCCTGAAATGGCAAAACTTGAGAAAATATTGTTAAGCACAACGCGCTCATCGGTTACGTTATTTCTGATACGCAAAATCTTAGCTGTTTCTCTTTATTGTGTCTGCATTACCCAATATGTTTGCTTCTTACCTTGGCATCATCCTTGGATACGTCCAAGACAGAAAATATAATCATCTTGTTTTATGAACGCTGAGCTGTAAGTATATATTTCTCTAGTTTAGCTAGAATGCTAATGTTAAGTTTTGTTCTTGTTGGAAACAGAAACATAATCTGAATGTGACCTAATGTCGCCTGGTGCGACATTAGATCTCTTGAGCGTTGTCTTGCCTATGCAAAGTGTGCATCAATAATCGCGATTTGGAGAATTGGACATCGACAACATCCAAGTAAATCATCGACCTCTCAACTTCGATTTTTCACAAAATCCTTTCCTAGGATCACCTCAATGGCATAGCATATAAATGCACAATTCCTTGACTACTAAACCAGAAGATCTCATGCCCTTAATTGGGAAGCAAAATAGGTAGTGCTTCAGCAAAACAGAAGTTTCTTCTGCTTTTTCTCCCCTTCCTATTTTCCAATCTTTGAAACCTATACAGAGGCAATCATCTTCATCATCATCCCATTTTCTTGGAAGCCAATTTTTTCAAGAGAATCATCGTTTCGTGTTATGCAGCGACTCTGTTTGGGACTATCAATCTCGTGTAGTAGACTCGGCGATGCTCTGCAACGAAGGCCGCCATGATCTTGATCGTCCTACTGCTCGTCCTTTGTCCTCCTTCGCCTCCTGAAAGAACCAATAGATTAGTTAGCTTAATTTTATAACACAAGTGCTCTTTGATTAGAAAAGAATAACATACATTATCCCATTACATGAGTCGGCTACATGGATACAATACGATGATTATCAATTCGGAACAAGAACCATCTTCATTGAATATGATCTGAATCAGGAAACTTTGAATTTACCTGATTGTTCATCTTCTCCATGTCCGTTCTTCTTGATCCTTCTCGATCACCAAAACTCCTCCTCTCCGTCTGATCATTGGGTTTAGAATCCATCTCTTTCTTCTTCATCTTTGCGATCTTCTTCGCCCGCAGCACTTCCATCACCTCTACATACACACACAACACCAAAAAAACCCCTTTCAGCACTTTATCCAAAAAAAAAAAAAAACATTACCCAATGTCAAAAGACTCTCGTTTACAGCCTGATAAAACATTTCATAATCCCATATGGGAAATTAGCCTATCACGCGATGATCAAAAGAGGCATCTGCAAACAGTCAACCTAATATCCATAACTGGGATAAGACTGCGTATATATATATATATATATATATATGATCATCAAGGGGTTCAAACCTTGAGTGGTGACTAGACGATACGCTCGGCCTAACACGAGCGTATCGGTAGGCCGGAGAAGCTTGACCCTGGTAAACCGTATCATATTCTTCTTCTCTCCTCCATCTCCTTCTTCGGTGCACCCCGCTGCTGAAGAAGATATAGCAGGCAATGGGATTATAAGCGTGACGTAGTGGCCGGGATTCGTCTTCATGACCTCGCTCGCCGGCGTCGGCCAGTATAGCCTGTCTAGCCTCCCGTCCGGGTGTTGTATCACCAGTGCTGCGGCATCCACTGCTTGGCAATTTCCCATGTGATATCACAAACTTATAAATATATGCCTATATGTGCTTGCTTGATTGATTGTTCTTGTGTTTGTAGTTACTTTGAGAAGAGAAGAGAAAGATAGAGAAATGGAGAAGTGTTGTGGTGATGAGGAAGAATGGGGGGCGAGTCTCTATCTGAGAAGAGCGGAGAACTAAAAAGGCAAGGCAATGGCTGTTATAAATGGTGATGTGGTGATGAGGAAGGATGGGTCTTTCTGCCCAACTCAATTTATGACTATTTGGTATACAAATAAAAAAAAGTAAGGGTTCCGGAGCTTAGGCATTTCATTTTTATTGTTGATTTATATAGGGTTTATGTCCCGCAACTTTCTTATAAGTAATTTATATCCTATTTTTTATCCCAAAAAAAAAAAAAACAACTAAGTGAATTGTTCAAAATCCCCAATGGAAATTTTTTCATGTTTTGATCCATATTTTCGATTTGTACAGTTTATATGCACAAAATAACAGTGGAACGTGATATATAATTTATAGAGCCTTTGTTTGCGGTTCATAAGTTGACATGGGGACCAAAATATTAGTGAAAGTTCCATTGAGGTTTTTTGTCCAATTTACCTATAAAATGATGAAATGTATTTTCAAAAAAAATAATAATAATGAAATACTATTGAATAAAAGAAAATAAAGTAAGAAATCTTTGAGTTTTTGTTCCATCTTGATCAACAAGTTGATGAGAATCGTGAGCTCAAATCCAATTATAGAACCGACGTCGGAATTTACTGGTTTAAAACCTTACTAAACAGTACAAAACTGGACATTGGAAACTATACGTCGAGTTAACGCTAGTAGAAGACGACATGGTTTCTATAAGTCAATAGTCTTGTAAAACGCACAAGTATCTTCTTGATTAGCTAGTTCGATCAAAGGTCATTCACATATGGACGTTCTCCCAGATTAAAACATTGGATTAAGCAAGAAAAGTACTGCTACATGAATAAGCAAACTTTGAAAATGTGAGTGAAATGAGATGTCAGGCAACTTTGTTAAGGCAAATTCACGAAGCCACGTTTTCATTAAATGTGAGTAAGTGCAGCGAAATTGAAGGATTACGTGGGATGATGTCACCAGGAAGGCGCTTGACTTAACGCATCACCCATAATGTAGCCGATGTTCGTGGACTGTTATTTACCGAAAGAAATACTCCTTCCATTTCATGTATTTTATATTAGGTTGACCTAATACGAGATGATATAAATTTTGATCGATATTGTGAAATGATCAAATGTTATTTTTTGAAACAATAGCATAAAATATATCAATGATATGTATTATAATCTGGGATCAATAAAAAATATAAATCATAACGTTTAGATGAGTAACGAAATCCCTCAAGAGTACAACTTTTAATTTATTGCAATTTTTCTATTTTATTTTTTGGTTCATTCAATAAAAATACAATTATCAAAAATAATTTAAGGACAAAAATGGAATTTCATCACTGAAATAGATATTTAATTAAGATTTTTTAATTTGTGTATTTTGATAATTGGTTTGAATGAAAAATAAATTGGAATGGAGGGAATACTAAATACATCCGCTTATGTATTTTTTATTTGAATATTCTCCTTTTGATTGGTTCATTTATGAAAAGCATATCTGGATCTCACATAATTGATTAATACAATCCAAAATCCATCAATATAAGAAAGAATATCCAAAAAAGTAGAGCTGTAGATGAAGTGAACTGTTCGTGAACTGTTCAAGTTTGACTCGATAAAAGTTTGACTCGACTCAACTCGAAAATGGAAACTAACTCGAGTCGACTCTTTTTTTTTGGGTTCGAAGAGTTCGACTCGAGAAGTTTGTGAACTATTCGTGAATTGTTAATGAATAGTTCGAATTCGTGTTTGACCGAGAATTTCGTGAACTCTTTGTTTATTTATAAGAAAAAAAATAAAAATACAATCTTCACCGCAAATAGAACAAAGCAGTGTCCTTTCTATACAGTTATGGGCCCCACATACGTCTCCCTTTGTCTCCCTTTCTTTCATTGCCTTTTCGTTTCTTGTGTCATTTTTAGAATGAGACGATTGTCACTGTCTCTTCAACAATCTCTATTTATAATAATAAATTTTTAAATTATAGCTTTTCAATCTCATTTATTTATTGCATTTATAAAATTGAAAATTTTTGAAAGTATTAAAAGATTTAGTTTTATAAAATATAAGTCAATAAGTTCTAACAAATTAATTGTTTTGTTTCTAACTGAGTTTTTTTTGGTATGGATTTCTAACTGAGTTTATACTTAAAAAACTCAAAAAAAATTATAGAATAAATAAATCACTAAGAACTTTTTGAAATTTTGATAATCGATGCTTTCTATTGTAAGTTCTACTGTCTTTTTTGATGCAATGACATGTTGGCATCGATATAGTTAAATGTATTGATTTTTTTGCTATAACTAATATCTAATGTTATTTGTTAATGATCGATTTTAATTCATCAAAATTTCAGAACTAATTTTATGAATATATAATTATTCCATTCGGATTCGTCTCAGGTTTGATTCGACTCGTTATTCCACATAATACTCGATGAAAGATTCAATACTCGTCAAATATAAACTCGAACTCGACTCAAACTCGATTTTTTTTACCCTTTGTTCGAGTTCGACTAGTGTTCCACTCGAAATGAATAGTAAATGTTGAAGATCGAGTTCGTAAAAACTCAATTCGGTTCGATTCATTTATAACTTTACACAAAAAAAAAAAAAAGAGTGTTAAAAGATGCAATTAACATCGTCACCAAAAAAAAAAAAATGCAATTAACATTCCTCTATCAATATATAAGTACACCATCGGTTCAACTCCTATGGCTTGGAGCTTGATTCACTTCACCAACTCTTGAATTCGAATCCTCCTGAGGTTCGTCTTTATATATTGTTCCAACATTTTAGGGAAAGGAAGTAGCGTGCAGTGTCTTATTTTCTCAAGTAGCCGCTAGCCATTTCACTGTAGAAACTTGTATCATCATTATAAATATAAAATATAAATATCAAAAAAAAAAATTGTTGATCATTCATATATTCATATTTTAATGATTAATAGTTATTCACATGTGAATTTTTTGTAATATCCCAAGAAAATGGTTAAATGGTTTGATAATATTACCTATACCAACAAGGTGCACCTTCCTTTTCGGTAATCCATCACTTTAGAACTCCACAGTTAAGTGTGTTTAACGTGGAGTAATGGTGGGATGGATGACCTCCTGGGAAGTTTCTCAGGACGTGCGCGAGTGAGGTCAAAACGCACTGAAAGAACTAGTGTTGGTCTGTGCAGTTAAGCGCGCTTAACGTGGAGTAATGCTGGGATGGGTGCACCTTCCTTTTCGGTAGTCCATCACTTTAGAACTCCGCAGTTAAGCGTGCTTAACGTGGAGTAATGTTGGCATACGTGACCTCCTGGCAAATTTCTCAGGACGTGCACGAGTGAGGTCAAAGCACACTGAAATGACTAGTCTTGATCTGTAGGGTCAATTGTTAGTTTGGAAAGCGTTTCTTGGGACGTTACAGAGTAGTATCAGAGCAACCCTACGACCGCGTGCTGAACCTGTGGACAAGAGTTCAGGTCAGTTGCCAAACGGGGAAAGATTCTGGGCTGTGTGTCGTGCTTGAAGTCGCAACGACAGTGGGGGTGCATGTAATACCTCAAGAAAATGGTTAAATGATTTGATAGTACTACCTATATCAACAAGGTGCACCTCCTTTTCAGTAGTCCATAACTTTAGAACTCCGTTGTTAAACGTGCTTAATGTGGAGTAATGCTGAGATGGGTGACCTTCTGAGTGACCTCCGTTGTTTGCCAGAAAAGCGTTTCTTGGGACGTTATGTTTTCATTGGTTGATTTCACAATGAATTAATTAACATCATTAAAAATTTCATTATCAAACATATGAATAATTAAGTAATTATGTGAAAGATTGGAACAACAATATTACATTTTTTTTTTAATCGAGCTCTTATTTGATCGATTATATCATGAATAATCACATTAAAAAGATTGAGTATTTTATATTTCATTATCTCATATTATAGTAATGCTGATAGTTTTATGTATTATCCAATATTGGGAGTTTCTTATAATTAAACAATTGATGAATAATTGATAAATTAAAGTTTATAATACACAATATAAGTACTTGATGTAAAATGAATTATTTATTATTAATAAAAAACATAAAATAATACATCATAAAAGATAATCGAAAATTATATATTCATAATTACGATTTAGTCAAAATTAACAAAAGGTCACTTTATTTTCTTTTGATGGATCACTGAATGATAGACAAGGAAGCAAACATCATCTTCGTAGTGAACAAGCTGCTTGCTACAACATGTCTCCTTTGGCAGCACCTCACCATAGTTTAATATAGCCAAGCTCCATAAAAAATAAAGTTTGGTACATATCTATGGGACACACAGTTATTTTGAACTTTGTAGTATGTACAAGTTTGAAGATTCCTCGCCGTCTGATCTGGCTTTGATTTTTGCATATCAACCCATGTGGGGGTGTACGAGGACAACATTTCGTCAAACCTTTAAATATATCTATGATCGTTATCGTTTTAAGGATCTATGTTCGTTATCGTTTGGAACTTCTATCGAACTCACGACGGCGGATCATATGCGAAGCATATGTGTAATTTTTTTTGTCAAATCAATTTGAACACATGTTGAACACATGTTGTAATATCCCAATCCTAAATTATATTTTTCTATGATTCTTTACCTTGAATCAATTTTTTTGTATTGTTTTTATGTTTATAAAATTGAGATTATATTTTGACTAAAATTCATGATTTTGACTTAAATAAGATATTTTTGATAAAATTTTGATATGATGTTATTAGTCTAAAACTAAAAATTATAATGAAGTTATCTTTACCTCTAGATTTTGGAAACCCTAAACTCAAAAGATTTTCATATTCGTCAGTTTCTTTTCTCAAAACTCTACCTCATCATCAATCAGACTCTCAACTCCTCTACACGACGATCTCGTCTTTTCTATAATCTTGGTACGTATTCTCATTCTCAATCTGATTTTCTAATCCATAATGATGAAATTAGGGTTTATCTAAGGTTTGAAATTAGGATATGGGGTTTAATTTATGATGGATGTGTTGATTAATAGCTATGTGGTTTAATTTGGAGCGGAAGACATGATTGGATGCTCAATTGGAAAAAACAGATTTTTGCTGCAATGTTCGTAAATTCATAAAAAAATATCGGGTTCGATTATAGGTTTTAAATCACATATAATGACTCTTAGGATGTCTAGTTTATGAAAAATCTTACGGTTCATCAATTGAAAATGTGTATATAAAGTTATAGGCCAATAAATATCAAAAGGTCAATTTGTCTCGTGATCAGTTTAGTCTGTATTTAATGAATAAACTGCTTTAAATGAGAAATAATCACATAACGAGTCTTATATGGTTACAAAGTTATCTGAGTCTAGTTTCTATCAAAATTTACAAAATTAAATTTGGAGTTTTTTATTATGAGTTATGAGCAGATTAGTTACAAGAGGCCAAACTATGCGAGTAATGCTATTGACATGAATTCGAGGATTTATCATAATTTGTACAAGATAAATTAAATTACGAATCTTACACGTATAGAAAAATATTGAAGTCTACCTTATAATAAAGTTAACAATGCATATTTTGATGTTTTAATTATCAAGTTATAGCTATTTTATTGAGAAGGTGTTAACCTGTTTTTATTAAATTGTAAAGATATTTTAGTGATTTTTATTTTGTCGTTCTTTATTCAGGATGTTCGTATCGCCAGATGATATTTCATTAGTTCTTACTTTGATATTTTTGAGATTTCAGGTGAGAGTCTAGTACACTTATCCTTCCTTTGAAACTTATTGATGACCTTTTTTTTTTTTCTCTCTCTCTTTTACGACAGGCATATGTAGTATCTGCTTGTTGAGTTGAAAGCAACCCTATTCATTTTATTATTTTTTACTATGTTTTGTGAGCCTTTTGTGATATTTGCTACTTTTTATTATATGTTTTTGATGTGACGTGATTTGGTTCCTACGTCGTTCTTTGTTCGTGTTGGTCTGGGTCGCTTTCCGGACGAAAACGACTCAAGACATGTTTGTCAGCTAAGTCTAAGGGTTACTCTGCCCTTCTAGAGAACAGAGTCGTTGGGGTTTGATCCTAGAATGTTTCAACATGTGATATTTGTCATTTGAGCTCAGCTTACATGATTACGTAGGTGGAAGCCATCACCGAGTGTAACTGTCTGATTGATCATGGATATCCATACCGTTTGAGGTTTAAGATGGCCATCGGAGATTATTTTTACATTCAGTTTGATTGAATACAGGTTTTTAGAGTCGACATTCCCATGTTTTCGTGTGCGAAAAATATTTATACTATAACTATAGTAAATATATACACGAGTTATACAATAACCAGTTGATTCTTAATCATAAAATACTCACAAATCACTATATTAAATAAAAAAATTTTTTAAAACTTTTCAATAAGATCATTAGAACTTGGAAGAATTGCCCTCAAATGATTTAAACAAGATTTCCCGAAGAATGAACTCCGGGAAAATAGAAGGGAGATGAGTCTTAAAAAAAAAAAGATAAACGCTGAAGTAGTAAAAAAATAAAATAAAATGATGGAACCCAATAAAAAAAACTTTATTCTTTCACAATCCTTTTATTGACAAGACGAAAATCAAGGTTTGATTCTCAAATTTTTAAATAATGCATCAATCTGTCTTTAAGTTCAAATTTTTTATTCAATTCAGTTGAAAATATTTTTTTGTTTTATAACCAGGAATTCCAGGTCTAAGTCTTTGAGTGTGAGTTGATGTTTGTTTGGGGTTTTGGAAGTGTGCTTGATAATTTATTTTTATCAATTGTTTGACTGTTTTCATGCTTCCAGCTGTTTTAATGTGTTGGAACCAATCTTGCACCTTTTATTTATTTTATATGTTACTTGTTTCATCCAGTATGCTAGTTTTTTTGCTCAGTATCATAATTGACAACTTTTTATGCTCTGTCATTCTCACGATAGGTTTACATGATTAGCTTGGATGTCGTAGAAACTCTAACAGCGAACCTCATAGGAATTTCCTCATATGCATTTTCCCTTCATGTTAATTGTCTATGTTTATGACAAATATGGACTTTGGATATATTTGATAAAGAGGATGAACAATGTAAATTTTCATTTGATGGATGTTCAAATTGTGGTTTTATTTTAAACGATGACGTGAATTATAAGGTTGTACATTATAATCCACGTGTCGGTCACGCTCCTTGGAATTGGTGTGTAACAGATGCACTGTAGCCACTGTATGTATCGAACTCACGATTACATGGAGTAGCACATATGCAGAGCACATGTGCCCATGCAACATAGTGATGTGCGAGCATATGTTAAACTCATCTTAGAAAATCTGTCACGTTCACAAGAAAACAAAACAAGGATCAACAAATGATACTCCATGTTTCTTCCTTCACTTTCTACCCCGTTTTATCATCACATAAGCGGAGGTAATGGAGACATGAAACGGAAAGACCAACGCAACAACCTTAGATGATCTTGTCAAGCATACAATCTAGAGAGGACGCGATGCACTCGAGGGATGGATGAACACACAGATCCTCCCGATGACAACATCCCTTCTGGGTCATCGGTTCAGTAGTGAAGCTGGATGGAGCGGAAGAAACCCACACAAGATCACATTCCCAGCATGACCAAGCAAACCATGAGGAACCGAAAGAAAGTATCGCTTGCAGGATGGTCAAATAAATGCAACCCAGAACACGATTTCAGTACCCGATAGCAAAATGAAAGCGCTGAAAAAAGAACATATACTAACATTCCCAATTTGTGAAGCTAGCAATGCTCCTTTCTTCCTGAAATTCAATACATTAGGATGAAGTACTGTTTTCTGTCCAAGGTTACGTTCACTAGAAAACAAATTCAGTCGCAAAATGAACATCTTGTGCCTGCTTCCCTGGTAATTATCAAGCAGACACTCGAAGATGTAGCCTCTTCCTCTCAAGCTCAAGCTGCAGAGACCAAATAAGAAAGTGAGGGTGAGGGCATTGCATAAGTATTCTCAGGTATCTTCTCAAATTGAGATGATAATGAAAGTTTGTAGGAGTATCTTTTTGTAAAGGTGTCATTAACAGTTGGGAAATAGAGGCTAGATGCCATCAAAGAGCGCCAAAAAGCCTTTGCTTGCTTACCACTTTCTTCACACGCTCGTTAGCCGCAGCTGTTCCTCCAGAAACAGATTCTGGGAGATATGGACTACTAACTCGGACCTCATTCATCACAACTATGACAGTCTTGTCCCACCGCACCGGAAGCCTGCAGGAAAAAATAGAAAACTCACTTCAGGTTCTTCGCTAAACATGGAATCACAGAATAATATATGAAAAGTTTGCTGAACAAAGTGAACCTAAATTCAAATATAATAGAATGGGCACGACACGACCAGACAAAAAGAGAAATCAACTTCTTCATCGTGTGGGACACCAAGGTGCCTTGTTGCGACAATGCAGACAGTAAAATTCGCCCATGGCGAGAAAAACAGATATCGCTATAAAGGTTATTCATGGTAGGAGAATCACAGAAGATTCAAGGCATCGGATAATGCATAAACACAAATATGGTAGAGGCAGAACACACAAGGTTTCTCTCGTAAACGAATGAAGCAAATAGCAGAAATCATAAGGCTACCTAGTCATAGTGAATGCTTCACTCAAGACCTCATTGCGAAACACATACCAATCACTTACGGTATGGATACTCATTGGAAGGTAAACTATTAAGCCTTGAACAGAGATGATTCCAAAGTGAATATCAAATTCGTACAGTAAATTGAGCTTGACTACCAACAAAAATCAAACAGCACATTACTATCTAATGTTCCAAGGCTAACTATCTGTCCATAAACACAAACATGCACATAACCACTTGGAACTCCACAGCAATATAAATAACACTATCATCATATCCGCTTAATATGTCATTAAAAAAGTACGCAACTCAAAACTTGTCAATAGATTCTCCTTTTGAGGCAGAATTTGGGACACTAGCTTCCCCCAAATTAATAGATTACTCCCATATTACCCTGGCCTTACCACTACAGTGTTCTTGAAGCACAGATTAAACCAAAACTGCCTTTTAAACTAGACTACTTTACGGTATACAAGGAATGAGCCGGATAAGAAATCCAATTCCTCCACCCCGTGAAATTTCAATGTGTTAAGCACGGTACGTGCTTTCACCAATACACGAAAAGGGAATCCGTTCACCATAGCTTCCGCAGGCAATACTCTTATCTTAACTATAGAACTCGACAATTTTTTATCCATCGATCGCCTTGTTGCCCTTAATGCAGAAAATAGGTAGACCAAATCTTATGTATACTGCAGATGAAGCATAGCCCGTCCTTATCTAGTCAGCCTCTAAAACTTAATCGGATGAACCATATACCTACATTAGCCAGACAGAGAAACACACAGATCCAACCACACTGCTCCCACCATGGAAGCAAATAAAGGGAGGTCTGAATACCAACAAACCATGACCGTGTACTTAAGCTTCTTGACACCATTGCCCATTACTAGCAAGTAACCAAACCAAGCAAGTCTGGTTCATATAATGCAACAACTCGACTAAGAACAAAACCCAATCAAAACTCATTACCAAACCCTCAATCGAATACATTACAATAGATAAGAATCTACGAAACACACAACTTCAACGACAACTTCAATACAGATCAAAGAAGCAATATGTGGCCAAAGAGAACAAGAATAGTTACGTTTTGGACAAAGCGTCGAAGATGTTCTGAGCCTCCTCTGTCACTCCAAACCCGATCCTCTCCGCCTGCCTGCAACAAGCCCACAACATCAAACCACATCACGCACTCCAAAACCCACCCAATCACTCAATTCACACAATGCAAAGAAACTGATCATCATAATCACATCATTCACCTGATGGCAGAATCCTCTCTAGCCTGAATCGTATTCAGATCAAGATAACTCAACGGATCAAGTGGGTCATCTCCGTGTCTCAAAAAGGTCAATTCTTTGATATAATTGGCATTCAATATCCTCAAATTCCTTGTACTCCCCCTCTTCGAACCCTCTTGTAATCACCCAAAATTCAGTCAAGGTAACACAAACCCACTTCAAAAAATCCAAAACCCAACAAGAATAAACACTCAAACAACTTATAACGACAACAATTTAGTACACAATACAATTAATTTGAACACAAACATCAAAGTTTAAACATAATATTTTAGGATATGAAGAACGAGAATGTTGGATTGGCGGTCGAAGGTGATGACTTGAGCTTCGAATTCATCACCCAATGTGGTCTTGATTGCGAGCACGCATCCCACTGCGAATTCCTCGCTGCTCGATTCCATGGCCATGGCGAATTTTTTCTCCTTGTTCTCCCTTCTTTCCTTTCCTTTTTTTTTTTTTTAATTGTCGAAAATTTTTCTGATTATGGAAGAGGGCGGAGGACTCTTCACTCTTGGGCTGTTGATAGGCCGGAACTTTGGGCTTCATCGATATTGGAAAGCAAAGCCCGTGTAAAGAAGCCTGTTGGGCTGTGGCTGATGTGATGTTTCGGTTTGGGCCCTTATAATCACCGTCCATGTGATTCTGATCAGTATAACTCCATCTACACCGGTGATAGTACTTCTATCTTGGATGATATAGATATGTTTTGAGTTTATTATCATAGATATGTTTGATTTTATTTCTTTAACATGTAGATTTGATACAATATGATCATTTTTTATGTTAAAGCAAATTGATGATACTTGTCAATGATTTGGTTCAAACCCTTCGTATGCTTAATTATAATGATATTTTTAATAATTATGTATAAACTAATAAAGAGTTGATATGTTTAAATCAATGGAATGTTGATACGTAGATAGCTATTCACCAATAAAAAAATGACATATGGAGAACTAACAAAAAAAATTTCCTGTTTTATATTATATATTTATTTATAATGATCATGGATGAGCTGATCTGAAATCTCTTGTTTGCCACAGATAAGACTGATATTTAGAATTTTGATTTAATCATAATGACTGGTTGATCCAAGTAACAAAAAAACTCGATTCGTTTAAGTAAGGTTTGAAATGGGTCACCAAATGAAAACATATGATACGACCAAGGGAACATGAAAGAGATCTATGCATCACAACTGTTGCCAACGACCAAGACTATCAGCTTCATTGATTTAAGGGTAGTCGTAGACACTTGTACGAAGGTACTGGAAGATAAAACCAAACATGACATGTACGATTTCTTTCATTGACCCTTGGGTTTCTTGATTAATACTGATAAAATACAAAGGTCAAGATAATTCTCACCAAACATCGACGCAAAATGAAACATGTCCTTTTCCTCATAATTGACTTGATTTTTCCACCCAACTATGCACACACATTACACATAGCATACCAAAGTCGAGGGGAAAAGGCTAAAGGGATATATACATGTGAAGTAATATGAGCATACCAAGGTGGTGGGGATGCTTTTTGTACCTTAGTCTCAATTATTCCAAGCAAATTTTGCTTTTTCAACCTTCACATAATAATTGAGATTTCAATCTATGATGTTATATTTATAATTTAAAATCAGATTTTTAAAATAAACTTTTAATTATGAGTTAAAAATAATATTAAAATAAAATTGAGATAAAATTAATTTTATGTTTGAAACCAAATATAAACATAGTTATCATTCCCACATCATCATTTTTAATTTTTTTTATTTTAAAGGTTATATAATTACTTAATAAATGAAAAAATACACAAAGATGTGCTTGAAAAAATTAGTTGAATGTAAAGATAAAAAATTGGATGAAAAAATAGTTGGTAATAATTTTGAAGAGTTTATGATGTATTATAATTTTGATGAGAAGTTTATAAAAAATAACATCGATATTCAAATTATGTTAGATTAATTAAAAAAAATTGAAATCAAGCATAAATTTAATAAAAATAGAACCTTTTGGATATAAAATAGCACCAAACGTTGAAGATACAATTGTATAATTGATGTGAAAAATATTTTTTATTTCCAAATTATAGCAATAGCTATATTTATTTTAGCATCAAAGTTGGACTTGTTCCAAGGACATCAGGAAATAATTTCTCTATATAAAAATAGGGATAAGATCTGCGTATATCTCTTTGTCTTACAAAGATGCCTATTCCACATCCTGCACTTAATGAAATTATGTGGGTACGTTCATTTACAACGTGAGAGGAGAGTTTCGATTTAATACTATTCGAGTAACTCATATAAGCGCAAAACATAATGTAAACTATGATTTCAAATAAGTTTATGGCTCAATGGGCAACAGTGGTGACTGTGTAATATCCCAAAATTTCGTACTTTAAAAATATGTTAAATATGTATATAAATTTTATTATTTAATAAGAAAAGTACGTACGAGTAGATATAAAGAAATAGTAATGTTATATCTCTTTTTAAAGTATATAGCGTACGTATATTATGAACACATATATAAATATAACGAACGAATAAGTAACGTTATAGCGTTATAATATAACAAGCGACGCTATATCGAACGAATAAATATAACGAATAGATGATTATAACATGCGAATAAAAAATAACGAACAAGTGACGATAACGTTATGTTATAATGTAACGTTATAACGTTAAGAATATTACACATTAGGGGTACCCATTTTAATCCCAAAAAATATAGATTATTAAATGAAGTACGATATTAATATTTTTGAAATAATTAAATTGACACGGATTAAATATCGAAAGATTAATATTACGATATTGGGATGAATAACAGTCTGATAAAAATTCGAAGAAGGAAAAAGATCACTCTAATTTTTGCGTGATTGTGTGTGTACAGTTTCATGTGTGATAGTCCAACTTTTGCACAAATGAATTATCCTCTGCCAATATGCATTTCCCTTGGTAGTACATTCATCACACTCATTCACTTCCTTACTATTTCTTTTCTTCTTCCTTTGTCTGTGTAGAACCAAAACCAAACTCAAACACACTCCCACTCTCACCATCCCTTCTTCCTCCCTACGACACCACCACCATCACGCCGCCAAGTCACCAACACCGGCACCGCGTCACCACGCCTCACCACCACCATACGCACCGAGCTCCATCGCCACCGCCATCATCATCACCTTCGTCCACTACGCCTCACCACCACCAACCGCTTCACCTTCGTCCATTATGTGTGACAATATGTGTTATTATACTGTGAGTATAACAATATGCATTAGAAAATATTTTCTAATAGTCACAGAAAAATATGGGCGTCATATCAAACTATACACGCGATGATAACTTATACGTCTTTGCCCTCTTTTATAATCTTTTACTTACTTAACCATCGTTAGTCCGTGTCCCGAAATGAGGACAAAAGATGAAGAGAGATTTCTGAGACATAAACACTGATCTGGGCCAAGTTCTCAGTCACATATCATATACCAAAATCATTTGAAAACCTGTTGTCTTTTGTGAAAGTGTTTCTGTTTTTCATAAATATTACGCATGATTTGGGTTCGCGGCCCAAAACCACTACGTCTCTTGTGTATACTTCGGTTTGCTAAACCCTCATTTACACGCCAAAGGTTCCCCTGCAAATGGCAGCCTTACACCTAATCGGTCGATATTTTGGCCCGCGACTTCTTGTCGCTGCGCATACGAAGAGAACCACACTTATTCTCTTATTAGTTAGATTTAACGTCTGACCCAGTTATATCTATTTTGAACGCTCTTAGAGCCAAAAAACTCGATCCCGAAGGACTCACCATACGACCTCATCAACGACAACGGACCTGTTCAGTTATCTTTAATTTGTTATTATATTTGTTGTGGTGTTTCTTAAATTTCGATTCCTCGCTTAATATGAAATATGATATATATATAACACATATTCAGAGTATAAATAGCATATGAACCTTATACAAAAATCACATACAACGCATTCAGCACTTCAGTCATGCCTTAACATAAATTTTAGGAAAATAATCTCAATCATGTAACTTGTACGTTTAAGCCATGTCGGTTTATTCTTGTGTTATAACCATGATATTAAAACAATTATTCATATTTTCAGTTATACATCAACAAGTTTAATTATCCCGATTTTCTGATGAGGGTATCTCACTGCAGGAGACTCGAGGTACGGTCTGGCTGATTCCCTTTTACGGATGTCCCTTTTGATAAAGTTTATTTATGAAATTGAATAAGTCTCGCCAATGGATGTCGTCTCTATGTGATTGATATGATGATAAGTTCAACAAAGACTTGAGTGAACTGTAGAGTGCAGCAGTGCGTGAGACTTGGACTGTAACGCCCCGAAATCCGGAATGCCCGGCACGTGACGTTATGCCGTCATAGACCCAGTCCATGACAAGGCTAAA
>JAOVYX010003798.1:0-10726 GCA_035668315.1 Drosera spatulata
ATATTGATGAAACAATAAGCATGATTTGGATCGAGAGGGGTTAGGTTACCTTTGAAGCGTGTTTAACCCTAGTTTTACTTAGAGTTAAAGAATCCCTTAGAAACCCTAGCACCTTTGACACCCAAAGTCATCTTCCCGCTGCCGTCACCGTCGGTGGCCGGAATGTGACCGGAATACGGCCGGAATGTCGCCGGAAAGCTTCGTTAAGCGGTTTTAAAGCTCGTTTACGTGCTAACTTCGACACCCATTACACCCAATGTCTCCAAATCACATCATCTAGCTTTGCCACACGTTTTCACCACTGCCCGCTGGACCTTGGCCGGAACTTGGCCGGAATAGTTCGTTAAGGCGTTTTAACGTTCGTTTACGTCCAAATCTCGAAACCAAAGGCACCCGAGCCTCACCCCCTTCATCATCCACCCGTCACCACCCCTCTGGACATGTTGATGGCCGAAAAACATGGCTGGAATCTCTGGTTTTGCCAGAAAGTTATTATTTCATGGTTTTGTCGTTTTATGGATAACATCCTTACGCATGGCTATGCTAACCTTCTCTGCATCGTTCCAGCTCATCAAACAATCCTTGATGATCGTCGGGAAGGTGGCAGCGGTGTCCAAGATGGTGGCAACGTGAGACGACAAGGTGAGCTTAAAGGAAACCTACGCGCGCGGCTGTTCTTCATGATCACCATGGCCGCGGCTGCTTGCTGCTCATGGTGTTTGTTTTCCTTACGTGTTGATGATCATGGCGAGAAGGGTGGAAGAGCTACGAGAACTCCATGGTTTCCGGTGCAAGGTGGTGGCGCGAGGCGAAGCAAGGTGGCGCGCAAGTCCAGAGAAACTGCGCGGCTTCTTCCTGTTTCCCTCCCTGGCTGCCGAGTTCCCTAGCTTATGAGGCTCATGAAGTTGTGGGGATGTTAGTAGCGATGGTGGTGCGCTTGGTGGAAGCTGTCGGGTCGTGGATGGTGAGGTGCGGGGTGAGGTGGTGCGCATGAAATCGGTGCGCAGCTTGGTGCGGGTGATGTGCAACAATAAGAATGGAAATGGTTGGAGGGAAAGCACTTTTGAATTATTTGATCCCTCATTATATTTTCGTCAGACTATTTTTATCTCAGTTTCGTAATAATAATCTTCCATTAATTAATTCGTGTCGATTTAATCGTATCAAAAACGTTAATATCGCAATCCTTTAAATGATATAACTTTCTGAGACTAAAAATCGTTAACATTATAACGTTGATTCGTTCGTTATAAATAAAAATGCGATCATAACGTCTCTCGATAATTATTCATTGTCGATTTAATTATCCGAAATATTTCATAGTAATATTTCGTTTAATGATCTCAAAGTTTCAGGCTCAAACCTATGTCTCAAATGTATAATAACTTTAACGATGTAACGCTCATCGTTCATCGTTCATAAGTTTTATTCATACGTTCATTGCATATGCTTCATAACTTTAAATTCGATAAATTTTTGGGTTATTACATCACCACACCAGGAAGACGTGGCGAGAGGCGATTTAATTTTTGTGTTGTTTTGTTTCTCTGTTCCATGTTATTCCCGTTTATATATATGTAACCAATCTTATTTTATATTCTATTGCATGTGAAATGTATGTTTTTATCTGTTTTGCTGTTTTATTTTTGAAATAAATTGAAGAATTATTTTTTAGACATCAGGCGCTCTGTTTCTCATTGACCAGGCGCTTTGTTTCATTCAAACAGAGCACCTGGTTCTTTACCGTTATGGCACACGAGAACATTCAACGGACATATTTTCCACCTATAAACATTATGGAAACAATCACGATTAACATTGTGCGATGCACAAAGAAAAGCTGCACTCAAAGTTGAGTATGAGGCATTGTATCATACAACAACGTAACAGCATTTTAGTTTTATACATCATTCTTGAGATAAATCAAATTGTTTTATTAAAATCGACACTATCTTGACCCTAAAACGATGAATTTCTTCCAATATTGATGATTTCGGTATTTCTTTTTCATTTGTGATCAGTTCAATCCAATGGCATATGTGAACGCCGCAATCCAGGTTTTCTTGAGATGACGCATTCCTATTGATGATTACTTTCTCGTCTTCAGTCTGTTGTGTCCTGTCTTCTCTCACGAACTCATTGAGAAATCCTTGAACATAATCCACCTACATGTTTATCAACATATATTACAACATGTTTATGCTTGAATGAAACTATTAAAATAATATGTAAGAAACAAAATTTAACTGAATGCGAGATCTTACAAGTAGCTGGGCATCCCTTGCATACGCCGTTTTTTGTCTTGTTGAATTGTGATGTATCCACTTGTTCTCACTGTCGAATGCCAATAATGATCAATTGAACGTTGTTGAACCCTTAGGTGCACCTCCAGTGGTGTTAATTGGGAATAGGTGCCACCGACATGTTTTTCTTGCAAGCATATGTTCTTTTATCCATTTGTCAATAATTTCTTTCGATTTTGAAATCATTTGCTGGTGTCATAAACCTTCAGATGACACGACCCGTGTCTACTATGAAATTTCCCAGATTTTGAAGGAACACGACCCGTGTCATGTTAGTTGTCATCAACACGGGCCGTGTCACTGACTTAAACTCCATACTACGTCCGGATAAAATAAAATGGGCATTAGACAAAATTAATAAAGCACCGTGACCATATAGTTGAGTTGGACAGGAGCACTCATATTAGATTCTGTAACATAGAGATTTAATAATAATTATTAAAAAAAAAAACAAGTGGTGATATGCTAAAGATATTACACATGAAATGAATTTAATTAAAAAATAAAAACTGTTATAATAATATAATAATTTCGTAGAATTCTCTATCTCGTTTATAATATTTACAATTAAACACACATTTTAATACATATTTGTGATATTTTTTAAATTACATAAGTTGAACTATCATTAGTGTTTGACTATAATTATACCCCCTCCGTTTCATACTAAATACAACGTTTTTCTTTTTGGGTTGTCCCAAAGTATTTGCTTTATTTTCATATATGGAATCAAATTTATATTAAATTAAACGCACTATCGCACCACACCCCACTAACTTCTCTCACATTCTATTATATGTAGAAAAAGAGATAAGTTTCTAGAATTGAAATGCATATGAAATCAAACATATCACAGAGTTTTTCACTTACGCAACAGTTTGTAGTGTGCACGACTACTTGATCTTTACATTTTGCCTCTTGTAGCATCAACGTCACATATGCATTGATAGCGAAATCACATAAAGCATCATCATTAGTCAATCGCTTTATGCCGTCAATATCGACAGATACAGCACCTCTGATCAGATCTCTCGTAACAATGATCAAGTGCCTGTAATAAAATCATGATTAGAGTATTGTATCAATTGGGAAATTATTTATGTCATTTTTAAAAGATATATCATGACTAACATTGTCGCTCTGTTTTGCTAAAACAGGCACTCTGTTATATATTACATAAGCCGTTCTGTTTTGAATCTTACAGAGGCACGCTGTTTAAAACAAATCAGTCGCTCTGTTACATTTCCTTGTAGGAAACACTTTTCATTTAATTATATTTGCTATTGTTATTACATCAGAGACAAATAGATAATGAAAATTAAACAAGAAATGAATAAGAATGAAAATCGAAAGTAGATTGCTTACATGTTGCAGGCTTGACGACATTGTATTCCATTTCTGTTGTACCTTGTCCGACATGTAGGATAAAACGTCAAGAGTAGAATTAGGCATTTTAGATGAACCATAAGTATAATTACTCAACCTTTTACTGGTCGTTTCCCTTTATCTTTGAGTCGCATTACCATGGACGATGGTGTACATCCTGTTTTTTTCTTGGGCTTCTTCTTCGTCTGATTGTAGGATTTCATCATTGTCGCTGATATATAAAATATTATCCTGTTGTTCTTCCTCCTTTTTGATTTCATTCGGTGTCGAAGTGCTGTCGAATAGTGACTTATACTCCGCAGTTATATTCTTTTCCTTTTCGAGCTCCTCTGACAGCTTTATCTTCTCTTTCTCCTTGGAATGAATAATCCATCTAGTCTTTCACGCTTAGCTAAAGTCTTCAATATCAAATCTTCATTGTTGGACAATTCTCGTCTCAATTTCTCCTTTGCTGATGTCTCTTTAGCAAGCAACATTTTTGTTCTCTCTGCTTCTTGTTTCATTTCAAGAATTTGTTTCTTCAAGTCGTCAATCATCGTTGCATCAGCCATGGAAGCGTTTCGAATCGTCTGTTTTGGTTCAGCTGTTGACAACATAAGTGTTTCGACCTTCGATCTTTCCACAGTTAATTGGACTTCCAATAAGAGTATCTACAGCAAAATACAATAACTTTAAAAATCATCAATTGAACTGAGAACATAATAAAATGAAACAAAGCATCAGTTATAATTAAATAGAGCGCTTACAGGAATTGAACATGGTTTACCTTTTCTTGAGCTGCATTTAACTCATGTGTTGTTTTTTGATTAGTTTCTTCCAATGAATAAACCTAAGACAAATGCATGGCGTCTTAGATGTATTAAACAAAGATGAACAAAATAGAGCGCCAGTTCAATGCAAACAGAGTGAAACAAAAAATCATTTTACCTTTTTTTTCAGCCAAATTCATCCCAAATAATGCTCTCTTTCGCTTTTCTCCTTCTCCATTTCTATCAGTTTATTTGCTTCTTCAACCTAACAAGCAATTGTTCAAGGCTACTTTAAAAAAAAATTATAACTTAAATGATAAGAGAAAGGAACAACAATCGTGCAAGTAATTTACCTTTTCCTCGAGCAAATAAATCTGTTTTGTGACTTCTATACATCTCTTCCTCAATGAAATAATTTCAATTCTAACTTCTTGTAGTTGTTTGCTCAAAAGCATTATTTTTCTCGATTTAATATGCTTTATCAGTAGATCAGAAGATGATATGTCGTCTTCATTGTTTTCATTGTTGCGGCTCCATTACGTGGATTGACTTGAACTGAAACCATCGCTTCTTACTCTAAACTCAAAATCTTGTACATTTGTTCCTTGTGTTTGAGTTTCTTCGCTGGAATCTTCATGTTCATTTTCACGCCATTGAATTTCAGCAGCCCCCAAGCCGTATTCTCCCCTTTCACATGCTCCGTTGGAGACAACTGATCCAATATCAACTGTTATTTCGAAATCGTAAATGTTTATTCTGGTGACCTTTTCTGGAATCAAAACATTTTCTTTGAGCGATTTTGTCAATTTTCGAAAAAAGTATGATGTCCAATTGTAATCACATATTTGATCCATATCTGCTACAAAGTTGCAATAACCCCAATTCAAAGACGGCTTCAACGTGGTCACGAAGAGCATGTTCAGAATGTACAGCATGAGAAGTCGGACTGTGTTCTCGTAATCGTGCTCTTCAATCCCTCTCGATGCTGCTATGAATGTATCTTTAATCTTCTTAGTCGTCAACTCCTTGTCCTTTCTGTTTTCTTGGTATCGATTTCAAAACCTTCGTTGCAAGAATTTGGAATCCTGTACAATATCTAGTAGTCTTCCGTCATCTATGTTTTTTTCATAATCGACTATATCGAAAATCAGTTTCATGTCCATCTCGTTTAGACGAAAGTCATGATCTCCGAATGTGAATGTTGACTCGCCTTTGTTGTATTCTGATATGAGCTGTCGAACGCGTTTGTCGCTTTTTCAACACTTTTCTGATGTCAACTTTTCATCCAGGATTGCCTTCAACAAATATCAGAAAGGGGTCTTTTGCATCTTTGTCCTGTATTCGTCTATCACTGTGATCTCAATTTAGTAATAAGTTTCACAACTGACCCTAAATTACTTCTATATTACCACGCCATTTGAACTATTCCAAAATAGGTATGAATGTGAAGTTAGTGAATAAACAGCTTCACTAAAAAAAAGTGTGTATATGTTCATAAACAAAGGCAAATGGGATTATTTTAGCAATCTAATCAAACAGAGCATCTTTTTTTTTTTTATTAAAAACAGAACGTGCCTGCCTGTTGTTTTTATTTCCAATATGAAAATCAAAACATAGCGCAGGTTGCTTATTGTTTTCACTTCCAATATGAAAATCAAAACAGAACGCCTTTTGCTTTGAGAAAACAGAGCGCCTTATTTTTTTTTATTTTTTTTTTTGACAAAAAGAGCGCTTCTGTTATCTACAAAAGAGCGCTTTTGTTTATTAAAACAAAACGCGTGTTCTACAAATCACACAATATATGGTACATACAATGAGGTAATCGTTGGCTTTCAGTATACAACATAAAACAATCAAAAACCTGAAATCAATTTATGAATTAGGGTTTCATAGTAAATTAAGCCTAAATCAGCAATTCCAAGTACTTTTTCATCCTTTTATTTCATGCACACACAATCTGTCATCAATTTGACGAATCATGACCTAATTGTATTCAAATTTCAGTTCATATTTCGTTTTATAACCTATTCAATTGTTCAAATCAGTGTGACGAACCAAAAATTAACGGAGACAGAGCGACGTACCCTAATGCAGAGCATCGTCGATCGAAGATCACAATCTATGCACGAATTCACGAACGGATGATGAATGCTTCGTTGTCGGTGTGGATCGAATTGGGTGAAATTGTTTTTTTTTTTTTTTTTTTTTTTTTTTTTTTTTTTTTTTTTGCTTTGGGATGAATGAATTCAGAGTGTCAGATTCTTTTGATGAGGAAGATGGTGCCTGACAGTTATTTTTTGATTTTTTATATTTTTTGAATAAAGATCCTGTGTGTGCCTTTTGGGTTCTTTTCAACTTTTTGTATTTTTTAGTGATTTTCCCAAAAATAATTCCAAAGAAGTTTAACTCATTCATCCCATCTAATCACTTATCCTATCCACATTTGCACCCCAACCCTACCATCTCCTCATCTTCGCAGGAGTCTTCGTCGGAATCCAGCAGCGCTGCCTGAATAAAATACAAACAGAGCGTCTGAACAAAATGAAATAGAATATCTGAACAAAAATAAAACAAAGCTTCCAAACAAAAATAAAATAGTGCATTTGAATAAAATCAAATAGAGTGTCTAAACAAAAAAAAAGATGCCTTAACAAAAAAGAAAGAAAAAAATCGAACGACAATTAAAAAAATACTCCATAATCCATCACCCAAAATAATTTTTTGGGTGACGATTATCGTCTGAGAAAAAAAAATAGTATATCTGAACAAAACAAAACAAAACAATTAAAAAAACAAAACAAAATATCTGGAAAAAAAACCAAACAGAGCAAATACAAAACGACCTTTCAACCTGATATCTTATCACTGGTCTTGACCCGACCCTTGTTGCTTGCTAGTGTAGAAACACCGCAGAACCATATCTAGGCATCAAACCAGCGCTACAAGAAAGCAGTTCCTCCACTCAACTAAGTGCATCAAATAACTTCAATTTCTAAAACATGCTCATCATCGCAAACATCAATCCAACACCTAAACGACACATACGAGCAACAAAATCAAAAGATCAGATAGAAAGATGGAACTAATAAACCAACTCATCACTCAACTACTCAAGTCAGTCAATCATTCAAACCATCGCGCTTCCTGCTTCCCACTTTCGCCTCACTGCCACAACCTCCATCTCCATCCTCTCGAAATCGCAAACCAGTCGTCGACGCCGTGATCTTATGCTGCTGCGGTGGAGTCACGACCTCCAACTACGATTTCAAACCCCTATACCCCACTTGGACAGCGGCGACTGTTAAGGGGCGAGGATGGTGTGGGGTACAGTGATTTGAAATTATAGTTTTGGGAAATTATTTTGAGAAAAAAGTAAAACACTTAAGTATTATTAGATGTGAATTGTAAATTATTTGTATATGAATTGTATATTATGATCATGTGAACGACATATTATTAAATATGAATGACTTAAAATATTAGCAAAACTACACATTATTAGATGTGAACTGTAAATTATTTGAATATGAATTGTATATTTCAACATGTGAACTACAAGTCCGATTCTTGTTCAAAAAGGATATTTTACGAGGACCTGCAAATTAAAAACATGGACTATACGTATAAAAAAATATGAACAGTAATTTGAACAGCATCCATTAGAATTAAGTATGCATCCCTTATAATTAAGTATGATAAACATGAGTTGATTAATATGAAAAGTATGCACCGTAAGTATGAAACCATTAACTTGATGCATTTTAATTTTTTTTCTTTGATCTATCAATTTGGGTATCGATAAATTGAACCTGAGAGTGTATTTGAGAGCAATTTGCCACGTACTATGTGTTTGTGCTACAGCCACATTCTATAGTGATTATCTCTATTCCTGGAATGAACAAGCCATTGTGTTGTCCTCCTAGACATTTTCTACTGTACGTTGCAGGAGCTAGCCCTCATGACCTTGAGACTTTTGTACAAAACCGTAATCTTTATGGAACATTCTAAAAGAATATAAAATTCATCACAAACATGCATTTGAAAGAAAGGCTCACGGATTGTTAATCACACATATTTTTCATTCATTTCATTTTTGGTTGCATTGGTTTAGGTTATGGATGCATCTCATGAGTTATTTAATGACAAACAAAAATTGACCGCCAGGGCGATAGCCTCGAGAACCCCATTGGAGTCGGTGACGTATGTGTGGTGAAGTTTTTGTCTGCAACCACATTGTATTGTTCTTGAATAGAATGAGATTTTTCATCTTTGGAATCGACAATACATCTTATTCAATTGCCAAAGAGCTTCATTACTACATTGTATTTTTTTTGTTTTGTTTTTTTATTTTTTTGAACTCGTTTCAATTTGAGAGTTGTCGAGTGAATGATAACGGTGAACAAGTGAGAGTACGGATTAATCAATCATGAGTAAGTTTCCAGAAATCAAGAAAAATCCACAACTAAATTTTGGTTTCAAATGTGAAAATAGAAAGTGCAGAATCACACAGAAGCGGATGATGCGAAAAGAGTCAAGAAATCGACAATAAAAAGACAAACTAGGTGGGACAAATGGTAACAAAGTCTTTTCTTTATAATTGGATACCAAAATGAAATAAACGATTCAGTTGGGTATTGTAGTATATATGAAAACTTTTTGGGTATTAAAATATAAATGAAAGTTCTCTTAGACATTTTAGTATATTTAATCTATGAAATAATCCCATTAAAATTATACTCCTTTCGTCCCATAAAAAATATAATATGTTGATGTTGCCTTAAGTATCCGGAACTTTAAGGAGCATCAGGCGCACAAATGATCAACACAGGGGGATTTGGCCTGGGTCTCAGGCGCGACGAGTCATCAGGCCTGTTTTATTTACGGACCCTATAAATAACTTGTTTTCAGGGTTCTATTGTGTGTCGACGTCTGTAGAGCGACAGAGACGATTATTTGCTGATTTCTAGTGGCTTTTGAATGCACACAAAGTGAGATTGAGCGATCAGGTTCAGAAAACGCTATAAACGCCGTTTGATAGTGGATTTCCGTTTTTCGTGGGTTTTTTCTTCCCCTTGAGGGTTTTTCCCACGTAATTCTGGTGTTACTTATTTCCTTGCTGATCTCGTTTGGTTGCTGATTTATTATTCCGTTGTTTCCGTATTTTGTCTCGCGTTGTTGTTCGCAACAAGTGGTATCAGAGCAAGGTTAATGTAATGCCTCCGGATTTCTGTGCCGGATTACACGTGGGCGTTATGCCGTCACAAACCCAATCCGTGACAAGACCAAATAAACCGAATGGGTTTAAAGATATAGAAGTCAAGGAAATTAGAAACAGTAGCCAAATATATAGTTTACAGCTTCGAATACCTGTTTAGTTACAACATTTGTGCAGAATCATTGCAAGTCGAATATTTCCTTAAACAAAATAGATCCTCTGATCTGTTATAATATCCAAATCACGTGAGATCATCTATATGCATGTAAGCTCATACTAAGAGCCTTCAGGTGTAATTGAGGGCATACCTGCAATTGAAACACATAACCGTGAGCTAATGAAGCTCAGCAACCTCAGGTGTATGAGTCCCAATCATAGGGAACTTCCGCTAATGGTTATGGCGACCGCCGAAAATCCCTAAAATATTTTTATATATATAGAAAAATATGGGCGCCTTATCAACTAGCATCGTTTCTAATTGCTTTATATGATTTCGTATCGCTTTTAAGAGGCATGCCTTTCTTTTATATTTAATTAGGGTTCATGACTTGACTCAAAAGCGACAACTCCAAGGATATGACCGACTCGGAGTACAGAGATAGCATGCCAATCGTCAGCCGAGCTACCCAATATACTATGCTTTCGCACCTGTCTACTCCGTGCATCGTCTTGCACCTCTTGTGCGCATTCAATGAAGTATCGTTTGTCGGCATTGAGATAATTTGGGCCTCCCTACATAGAGCAACCCGTGGCCCCGTTACTACAGCGTAGAAGCCGCTGCATGTATGCGAAGAGGAAGGGGGATGCCCATCGCTCCCTAGCTAGTTCTTACCCGTGACAATGACTCAGATGAATAACATTGGAGTGCAATGACTCAAACTCAAGCCCTCAAGGCTATTCAAGGAAAAACAGATGATCGCAATGGATCAAAGAAGGGACACCATGTTCGACCTTCTCAATAATTTGAAGAAAAACAACCAACGATCCAACGGATCTACAAGGGATGTCAATGCCGTCCTTATCAGTTCAAGGAGGCAATATTTCTTATTCGTTTGCTTTTCATTAGTTCACAT
>JAOVYX010003799.1:0-10725 GCA_035668315.1 Drosera spatulata
AAACTAATGTCCAAAGGAATCCTATGCGTTTGCGGATCAAAACTCTTCCAAATTCCCTCCAAGGCTCGTCCTCTTTGCGTCTCACCTCCCTTGATCGCCTCTGCCGTCTCTGAGCGTTTCCTCTTCTATATTCTGCTTAGAACAACCCTAGGGCACATATTTATAAGCGAGGGTTCAAGACCAGATCGATCGACTGCTGAATGGCCGCGACCATGTCAGTCGCGCCCGCGACCATTTAAAAATCATGGAATCTGCTGAAATAATCCGTCGCGCCCGCGACACAGGTCTTTCCCGTAACATAGGTTGTCATGGCCGCGACCACTGTTCCGTGACCTTAAAACTAACATAAAAAAAATACCAAACGACGTCCAAAAATTCTAAAAACTTGTACAAAACATCTAAACATGCTAATCTAGCTGGTTGCTGTGAAACTTTACTGTATAAACTCTTGAAGCACGTGAAACGATGATGAATCATGAAATCCAGTTTTTTATGGCTTGCTATTTTCTTCATCCTTCTTCATTTTTGCTCCTAACTTCGCGCCAATCTCCCAAAAACATAATAGCACAGCAGTACCAACATTCCAAGACAAAGAAGACACTAAAAACATAAAATAGACAATAGAAGAGGAATAAGACAAACATTTAGAATGAAGAAATGATGTATGTTTTCATACGCATCAGTCATCCTCCTCTTCCTCCCCATCTTCCTCCTCCGTGTCTTCTTATTCTTCTTTTGTTTCTGTTTCTTCTTCTTCTTCTTCCTCCCCCCTCTCTTCTACGTCTTCTTCTTCATCTTTTCCTCCATCCATCTCATCATCTCCATCATCATTATCATCATTCTCATATTCGATCTCCTGTAATAGTTCAAGAATGGGTGGACTGGCATTCAACTCTTCTTGAAAATCTTCTTCCACTACTTCAGGAGCATCAATTTTTTACCGTGATTTTGTTTTGTACACAGCCCACCATTTCGATCTTCGCGGTATGCATTCCGGATACGGAGCGTAGTACACTTGAATTGGTTGAGTGACGAGTACAAAAGGATCATAGAGACCTCTATATCGCATGGTCCTATCAATATCAACAATCCCATAACTAGGATGCAAACTCAACCCGAGAAAGAGTCAAACCATTCGTACTTAAATAGAACTATCTCCAAACACCTAAATCCTAGCGTGATATACTGGAGTTCCACAATGTCAACGAGGATGCCGTAATAGTCTATAACACCATCCCCTTTAACGCACACTCCCCAATCATCCGTTTGAACGTCTTCACATAGATCCCTGAGCCAGCTGCAATTGCCTTTATGATCTCATTGCCTTTAAGCCACATCGCCTGTGAGGATAAATAAGTCAAATTTTTATATTTTTCAAGTCTAAGCTTTATGAATACTAATCATTTTGGACTCACATGGTTTTTCAACCAAACCGGCCATATATTACGACCTTTCGTCCACGCTGCCTCGGTAGTGCTAACCCAACCTCTCCTCCCCATTTCCTCCTCGAATAACCTATGAAATCTGGACCATGAAATATGAGGATTTTTTCATAGACAAACACTATATATTATCATTTTAAGTAAATTATCTTAGATAATACCTCTCAAACGATGTTACAAGTTCACATTTATTCAGGCTGTATCTATGAGCTGCCTCGATATCTCGTTCTTCAAGTATGAGCTACTTATTTGACCATTTAGTTTTCTTCTTCATTTTCTCACTCAGAGCATATCCTCCGTTTCTTCGAAAGATATCCAGAAGGTCAGGAACATCCTCATTATCACTATCTCTTCTAGCACAACGAGGAAGATCATTAGCCTTAGAATCCACGCTCTCTGGAAAATACAATTTTCCAAAATTGCTTGCTTCCTCCAAAACATAAGCTTCACATATAGAACCCTCTACATGAGCTTTATTCCCAATCTCCTGCTTCAAATGAAATAAGAACCTACATAATTTGTCCATGTGAGTTTCAATAGTCACAATGCCTCCCTTTTAATGATGCATAATATCAAGCAATACAAAGACATACATCCACCTGTAGTGAACAGGTCTGGCTATCTTTCCCTCGGACGGTAGATGGATTGGAAGATCTTCCATGGAGTTGAAGAAACCTGGAGGCAAAAATTTCTCTAATTTGTAAATAATCTCAGGAACGAACCTCTCTAACCGCTCCATGTCACTGTGAGTAATACAATTGGAGCATAAGTCCCTGAAAAATTGACTCAGCTCTGTGAAAGCGTTCCAAACATTCGGAGGCAGTAACTCCCTGAAGGCAACAAGGATCAAACGCTGCATAAACACATGACAGTCATGGCTTTCCATGCCTCGTGGCTACCACTCAGACTCTCGAATGCAACGACGAAGGTTGGAAGCATAACCATCGGGAAACTGTAGTCCCTTCACCCAATCACACAACATCTTTCATTGGTTCTTCTCCAAAACAAAAGGAGCTTTTGGCATCAATAGTTGTGGCTTACCATTATGACCAACACTCTTAACAACGTGAAATCATCGTCTTTTGCAATAGAGTGCCAAATCTCTTCTTGATTTTACATTATCTTTGGTCTTCCCCATAACATCCATTACCGTGTTGAACACGTTGTCAAACACGTTCTTCTTGCAACGGATCAGAAGTTGCTCCAATACGAATGATCCTAAAATATGCTCTTCTTACTCCAATTATGACAGCTATGAAAACCAACGACAGCCGATGGTAAGTCATACTTCAAACGGTCCAATGTGGTGGGAATCCCGAAAACACTAGCAAACACCTCATCTCCACTACGAATTCTGATCGGGGAGCCAAACTCTGTCTTGTTCTTCAAAAATTCACTCATGTTCTTCCTGAAAGGGTGATCCAATGGCAGAAAACGACGATGACAATCAAACCACGAATGTTTCCTCCCATTCTTCAGAAGAAAGACTTCGTCTTCTCCATGCAATTAGGACAAACCAAACGACCAGTTGTGCTCCACCCAGATAGCATCCCATATGCAAGGATGTAAGATCCATAGGTACAACCTAGAGGGAGGGGGTGAATAGGCTGTTCTAAATTTTTTAGTGTAATGCAATGGAATGGTGGATTTAAATATACTGATGTTCTTTGCAGACTACTAAGAAAGTCTCCAGCAGAGACTTAAATTTTGAGAGTTTGTCTCTGTTTGCTGTTGTGGTTGATTCCTAACAGTTCTAATAACTCAAAATAATGAAAGTAAATAGAGAACACAGGATTTATACTAGTTCTGATACTCATTATCAAATGATAATCGAGAGCTTAGTTCAGTCTTTCCTTGATGACCAGTTTAGTCAATCCAAGAGGTGAGTTCATTATCTTCTTGGTTTTGGCTTACAAGACAAGCCCTTTACAAGCTAGCTAACTTGTCAAAGGTGAAGAACCTAGATCCTTTGCACAGATCCTTCACTAAACTATGCTGCAGCTACTGTTCTTCAGTGTAGACTAGTGAACCGTCTTCTTCTTGTTCTTCTTCAATTGAGCTCACTTGAACAGTCTTGAATTCAGATTGGTTTTGCACACTTTGTGTGTTCAATCTCTCGTTCAACAGCACTGTTCCTTGAGCTCTTTGATCCCCTTTTATAGGCAGAGAGAATGAACCCGTGACTGTACTTGACCTGATAGTAACAGCTTGTCACATGTGACTCTTTCACTGAAGTTGACAGCTCACCTTTTTCTGATCCTCGTACAGCCATTGCATACCTCAATCTCCGATGTGATCAATCCTCAGATTTCTGTCCAACCTTAGCAATCATCTCTGCTGCACTCCAGTCTGTTGTAACTTAGTCTGCACTCAGTACCGTTGAGACCTCGTCTGCACCCAGTCACTGCTGTAACCTTGTCTGTAACAAGATCTGATGCAATTCTTTATGCATTGCTGTGTTGGCCCTTGTCTGCAAGATTGATCCTAGATCCTGAAGTATTTGTAGGTCTTTTGTTGTCCATGCATGTCTTAGCTACCTTGCCAAAATTCCCTGTACTAGTCTGCATCTGGTGGTCCTATAATGCTCTCCATCTATGGTCGTCTTCTCTGTCGTATCTGACCTAGACTACAGATTCCTAACTAATTTCCAGCCTTAGCACACTAACAACATCATGACTAATACTTCTAACCTTTATTCATCAATTTCTATACAACTGGAGGGATTCCACATTCCTATCAAGGGAAATCACTAATGGTCCAAAGCAAACCGTCTCTCATCTGGAATGTTTGGAGTTTATGCACATCATATGTCGGCTTTCCGACTTCCCACAAACTTAGAATCTCTTCTATCAGAGGCTGTAAATATACATCTAAATTTCTCTTCGGGCTCTTTGGACCTGGAATGATCATATTTAGAAAAAATACGGTCTCTTCATGCACATATTGGGAGGGAGGTTATACGATGTGAGAATGACACGCGAACAGGAATACTCCTTTCCCAACTTCCCAAACGGTGCAAACCCATCAAGGCAAAGTCCCAGACGTACATTGCATGACTACGCCGCAATGTATCGGTCCGCATTATATGTGGAGCATCTTTCGAATCCTGTAGAGTCTTTCCAGAAGAGCATACAACTGTTTGGACAACAATCTATCTTATTCACAGGAAGATACAACCCTTTCATCAGCGACTTGATGTCGTACATCCCGTCCTTCATGATATTATCTAGAGGGCACACGTCCTTCAACCGCTTACAGATTCCATCCACCGCCCTATGAGGGAGGCTATATTCGTATTTCGGAGTCAAAAGTCTTGAAGCAACGACCAACAGAGATATTTTGCATCCGTCATGCAAGAGAAACTGAGAGGCATTCAACATGTCAAAATAATGTTTGGATTCTGGTGGGGGACCCTCGTCATATTCATGTTCATTTGCAGCCTCGGTCTCTTCATAATATTCTGGAGGAAAAGCATCAACCAACATGTTCTCGTAATTGGTCTGAGCCTGAAAAGCATTGGACGGTCCAGCAACATCTATTTGAGGTTCTGCCCCCCATGTTTCGCCGTGATAGACGCAAACATAATAATCTTTTCTGAAACCCCTAATAACTAGGAGATATTTCAAATCATCTATTTTTTGGAATCTACCGTTCTTACACTTCGAACAAGGACATCTCAATCGTCCAGGGAAACGACCCTGTCGTGTTCAAGAGTATTCTTGACAAACTCTCCGATCCCTTCAATAAACCGAGGATGCAAATATGGTCCATACAACCGTTCATACATCCAAGATCGATACAAATCCATATCGATCAGATTTCTACATTGAAGCAAATTATACATATTGAATCATAATAGTTAAATAATGTATGTATGCTCCCTTATGATAAAAAATTTATTTATCCCTTATATTAGTTAAATAATGAGATAATAAGACAAGATTAACATTTCATAAGCCTAACATTAATAAAGAGATTATCACAAAGCACCACCTCAAGTAACTATCCTAATATATTTACTCTAAAACTGATTAATTATCCTAATAAGCCTAACATCAACATAAGGCAAATCATAATACTTAAAACCAAGTACACTTTTTGAATCCCAATAATCAAAACATCATGAAAATTTCATGTGAGAACAAAAAATCATTTATCAACATTCTGTACAAAAAAAAAAAAACAATGGGCTTTTTACTACTGTTCATATAGAGCGTAGAAATTTTCAAAAAGCTAACCTGATATGAGATTCCTGTCAATATTTCTGATGTTGAAACTTTTAAAGTTTATTTTCGATTCCTTGCAGAATTATAAACGTTTAAACTTTTAAACTAGCGATCTCAGTATGTTAATCGATGGTTCTAAATTCCAATAAGGTAGCACGTAGTTCTGCAATTAGCTAATACTCTCTCCAATAATTCTTCATTGCATATGTTTGTAAAAACAGGCAATGCTTCACCTGGCTCGATGTAACATGATGCCAATCCTGTTACTAACATATTCGTATGCTCTCACATACATGCCCTGCACGCACTACCAAAACAAAATACACACACACACATAAATATATATTTCACAGCCTAACTAATACGCACACCTACACTCACTTGGGTCGCACACAAGCATACCACAGCCACGCCATCACCATGAACACATATATATAACACATTTAGAATCTTTGATGCACACACATAGGCCGGTCATTAATCCTAGAACACACACACGAGACTAGCCTCTATAAACACATAGTTAAACACTTAATACACACACATATAACATACGTATGCCTCATGACCTCAACACCCTTAGTGTACACACACACATAACACATTTCGAATCCTTCATGCTCACACATACACAGCCACATCAACATATACCTAACTAACCTGCGAAGATGGGAGATGGTTGACGTTTGCAGGAGTGGTGCGGCGGCCTGGCGGTGGCCGGCGGTTTGACGAAGAGAGGAGTGGTGCGACGGTCTGGCGGTGTCCGGCGGTCTGGTGAGGAGAGGAGGGGAGTGGTGCAGCGGTGTCCGACAGTCCGACAAGGAGAGAGGGAGTGCGGCGGTGTGCGACGGTCCGGCGATGACAGGATAAGAGCGGTACGTGTGCGCGGTTGTGAATTTAGTGAATTTGGGAAAAATTTGGGTGATTTGGTGAATTTAGGTCAGACATGGTTATGACGGATTCCATCGCGACTACTTTAAAAGAAAAAAATCAACGTTGCTATAGATCCGTCGCAGATACATATAATTTGTTACGGAATCCGTTGCAAAAACATCTATATTGTTACGAATCCGTAGTGAAAACATTATTTATTTTTAAAATTTAATTATATATTTCAAACCAAACTTGAATTGAAGGTATCCATTGCGTTTAACATCAATGTAATAAGATATTCCTAAATAATAGGTTTTCTTTATTTTTTTAAGTTTTGATTTACTTTATGTGTTATAAGTAATTACTAATATATCAAACTCTAATGTTAACAAAATATGGTTTCGTTCTAATGAAAAAAAAAATTATATTAGCAAATTATTTTATTTTGATGTAACAAACTTAAGCATATCATCGTATATGAAAAACAATATTTAGACCATAAACACAAAAAAAGAAAAATTCGGAAGAAGTCATCAGCGACGGAATCCATTGGAAAATTGACAATTCTTGTGACGGATCCGTCGCAGAAACATCCAGTTTTCTACGGATCCGTCTACAGATTTTGACCTGTAAAAAATTAAACCTAATCCTAAACCCTAGATCCTAACCTTGGAACGAGTTCGTAGGATATTCATTGCGTTTAACAACATCAACGTAATAAGATATTCCCAAACAATAGGTTTTCTTTAATTTTTTAAGTTTTGATTTACTTTATGTGTTATAAGTAATTACTAATATATCAAACTCTAATGTTAACAAAATATGGTTTCCATCTAATGAAAAAAAAATAATATTAGCAAATTATTTTATTTTGATGCAACAAACTTAAACGGTATCATCGTATATGGAAAAAATATTTCGATCATAAACACACAAAAAAATATTCGGAAAATGTTATTCGTGACGGAATAAAAGAAATATATCAAACCCCTACCCTAAACCCTAGATCCTAAACTTTGAACGACTATATAAAATATCCGTTATGTTTAATATCATCAACGTAATAAGATATTCTCAAAAAAAAAATTTTTAATTTTATTTTTTTTGTTACATTTTATGTTTTATAACTAATTGGTAATATATCAAACCCTAATGTTAACAAAATATAGCTTTGCATGTAATGCGTTAAAATTTAGTATTATCAAATTGCTATATTTTGAGGTAACAAACTTAAACATATCATCATATATGGGAAAAAATGTATTTATGATACCCAAAATTTCTAATAAAAGAAATAGCGACGGATTCCGTCATGAAAACGACATATATTTCAGAATTATTATGATTGTTGCGACAGATCCTTAGAGAAACACTATACATTGAAAAAATATGAATTCCCAAAATTTTAAAATTTTAAACTTAACAATTTGTAGTTTCCTAATTTGAAAACATTTGCGACGGATACGTCGCTAAACAACAAAATACAAATATATAATTTTTCTAAGTGTTAGAAACCCGTTTAGTTGAGACGGATCCATAGCAAAAAAGGGTACATTATTTTAGTTTGCTACGGATCCGTCGCTAAAGTTGTACATTTTTGCAATGGGCATTGACTTTTCCATCACAAAAATTTCGTTATTTTTTCCGAAATCATTTTTAGAGACGGATCCATCGTAGTTTCAAAATTTTTACGACGGATATTTTTCGCTGCAAAATCTTTCCGTCGCTAAAATGCTGTTTTTTTGTAGTGATGATGAACATGATGCAGACGAGGGGGCTCTGATGTCGCAGTAAAAGATGACCAGTCTATAAATGCAAAAGAAAACATCACTGCAGCAGAGTCAGAGCAGCCCACAATACGACAACAACTGGAGTAGGTCACCATGAATCAAGATTAAAAAAGATGGATCAAGGCACATACACAAGATGTCATCATTGGAGACAAAGATGCATCAGTCCAGACTAGAAGAGTAACAAATAAAGAATATCTGTCTGTATGTTTCATATCAGAAATGGAGCCAAAGATAGTAGATCAAGCTGTGAGTGATCCAAACTAGATTGATGCCATGCAGGAAGAATTGAATGAATTTCAGAGAAATGAAGGGTGGTATCAGGTGTCTAGACCCAAAAACTATCCAGTTGTTGGTAACAAGTGGGTTTTCAGAAATAAGACTGATGAAAATGAAATAGTCATCAGAAACAAGGCTAGGCTAGTGACAAAGGGTTACTCACAAGAAGAAGGTATTGACTTTGATGAAACCTCTGCCCCTGATGCAAGATTGGAAGCTATAAGAATGTTCCTTGTCTATGCTGTACACCAAGGATTCAAAGTCTATCAGATGGATGTGAAGAGTGCCTTCCTCAATGGAAAGCTACAAGAAAAGGTTTATGTTAAACAGCCTCCTGGATTTGAAGACTTTGAACATCCAAATCATGTCTACAGGTTAGACAAGGCCTTATATGGCTTAAAACAAGCTCCAAGGGCATGGTATGAAACCCTCTCAACCTTTCTGTGTGAAAATGATTTTCAGATAGGAAAGGTGGATACCACCCTATTTCTTAAGAAACATAAGGAGCATACACTCTTAGTGCAAATCTATGTAGATGATATTATATTTGGTTGCACTAATAATAAGCTATGTGAAAGATTTGCTGCCCTAATGAAATCAAAATTTCAAATGAGTTTAATGGGAGAGTTGAAATACTTTCTAGGTCTTCAGGTTCAACAACTAAATAGTGGAATATTCATAAATCAGGCTAAATACCTGAAGAATATAATTAAGAAATATGGACTAAAAAATGCAAGTCATATGAAAACTCCCATGAGCTCAGCTGCAAAAATAGATAAGGATAAGAGCGGGAAAGGAATAAATCAAACAAAATATAGGGGCATAATAGGATCACTTTTGTACCTAACTGCAAATAGACCAGACATCCTATACTCAGTCTGCGTTTGCGCTAGAAATTAATCTGATCCCAAAGAATCCCATTAAACTGCGGAAAATAGAATCCTGAGATATCTCAAGGGAACTCCAAATCTGGATGTCTGGTATCCTAGGGAATCAGATTTGATACTAACACGCTATTCAGATGCAGACTTCGTAGGTTGCAGGGTGGACAGGAAAGCACAAGTGGTACATGCCAATTTCTTGGTGCAAGATTGATATCAAGGTTTAGCGAGAAACAAACCACTGTCTCAACCTCTATTGCAAAAGAAGAGTACATAGCTGCAGGAAGCTGTGCTGCACAGGTATTATGGGTGAGGTCACAACTTGCAGACTACGGTATTTTGTTTTCAAAAACACCAATATTTTGTGACAACACGTCTGGAATGGCAATTTCGAAAAATCCAGTTTTTCATGCAAGGACCAAGTACATAGATGTCAGATACCATTTTATCAGGGATCATGTACAAAAAGGTCATATCAAATTAGAATATATACCAACTGAAAAAAAAATTACAGATATTTTTACAAAATCTCTCGATGAGAGTAAATTTATCCAATTTTGAGGTGAATTGGGTATGATTGATTTAAATGAGTAACTGGCAAAAAATGCTCTATTGCTCTACTGCACATGTAAGATGCAGTCTAGCATTGATTTTCCTCTATTGTATTCCTATTTTTAGAAGGAAACAGCCCTCAAAATCATCTATCTAAATTTCTGCAGCAGCCAGATAAATGACTGGAATCATGAAAAATTATGTAACGATCATTTTTTTTTTCAAAAAAAACTTACAACAGTAATTTTCAACTGAGTATAAATATGCAAAATTTTTGAACCCAAAATACCTTTACTTTCTCTCTCTCTCTCTCTAAGAATTCTAAAAACTCTCTTACACTCTACTGCAAACCCTAACTCGAGTTTTCCAATTCTTAACTTTCATGAGCAATCAAATTCAATCCCAAATACTTTCGAAAATGGCCAACACCCGTTCTCATACACCATCCAAGAGCAACAAAGATCAAGAACAAAGAAGCCCATCTAAGAAGATAGAGCTACAGACTGAAGTTGTCCTGGACTTTGAAACTCTAAAAAGGGAATCTGATGAAGTTAAGGAGATTGCAGAAAACATACAAGATACTGGGCTGAAATACCTATGCGAGATGATGCGTGTTGTCGTTTACACGTCAAATTAATATTTATGAGCACTCACCTTCACTCTATAAATATAGAATTAAATG
>JAOVYX010003800.1:0-10725 GCA_035668315.1 Drosera spatulata
CAATAGCCTCTGTTTCAACAATGGATTTGGACCAAAAGGTTGATTATCTTGTGCAGCATGTCACAGATAGCAACCCACGCATGATTCCTCTAGCATTTGGTATTAGTATCAGTGCACTCTGCGCTGGGGGAAGAGTTTCTGATGCGCTGTGCTACCTAGGAAAAATGGTGAGCCTCGGGTACCAACCACTTCTTTCTTCTTGGAATTCATTGATCAAATGTCTCCTCTCTCTAGGCCATGATCCAGACTCACTTTTACAACAAGTAAGGAATAATGGTCTGCTACCCAATTTAGACACCTATCAAATACTCATACATGGACTCTGTAAGAGGAATGACATAGCATCTGCTATTGGTTATTTAGATCAGATGTATGAAGATGGAATCAACCCTAGTGCTTCCGTTTATGACCCCATTATAAATTGTCTCTGCAGAATGAAAAGGATTTCTGATGCAAGTTACATGATTGTGAGGATGTTCGAGGACGGCATCAACCCTGATGAGGTCAGTTATGTCACAATGATAAGCGGGTTTTCAAAGAACGGAAAGGCCTATGAAGCAAGCAAATTCTTTGATAAAATGGTTGAGCAAGGTATTCAGCCCACTGAACGTGCTTACACTGCTCTGATGTATGGTCTTGTGAAGAAAAATATGATAAGGGAGAAATACCTTGAGAGAATGCTTGAAGATGGTTTTGTTCCAAACAATGTCTTTTTCACCTCTATCATCAGCCAATTCTTAAGGAGAGGAGAACTCCGTTGTTCTCTGAGGTTGCTCGATTTGATGGATACAAACTACATTGACGGAGATCGTCTGTTGTATATTGCTCTTATGAGTGGTATTTCGAGAAATATCAGCCGTCGTACTCCGAGGAATGTTCTATATATGAGTAATAGGTCGAAGAGAATGAGGGTACTACTATTTAACGTTCTTGAATGCTCAGTAGCTCAGCCCAGTAGGAAAGTTATTCATAATGCTGCAGAAGATATGAGGTACCTTGCAAAAGCTCTGATGCAAGAAATTATAGAAAAAGACTATGGACCTTGTATATACTTGTATAACTGCATCATGTATATATTTTGTCGGGAAAATAGAATGCGAAAAGCATATGAGCATCTTGAGCCGATGCTGGAGAGGAGGGTACCTCCCAATCATGTGACCTTCACCATCCTAATCAACAGGCACTTTAGACGTGGGGAAGTTGATCATGCATTGTGCTTGTTCAAGAAGATGGGTGCATATGGTTGTAAACCGGACAGGGTTATGTACAATACTTTAATCCGAGGACTTTGCAGGGTGGGCAGATTTGTTGATGCACTATCGCTTGTTGTGACCATGCAAAAACAAGGCTTGTTCCCAAGCAAAGACTGCTATCAGAGTTTGCTTTATTCTACCTGTGAGTGCCATTCAAGTTCCCCTGCATTCATTATTTTATAAAGAAGCTTTCTTGTATCGTTACTTGCTTCCCTGGAATATGATTGGCCAAATGCTTGGCACTTTATCTGTGGTATATAACTCTGTCAACATCTATAGAGTGCATGAGTTTTGGTGTTAAAAAGAAAAGCTATTCAGTATTTGACAGTTGACACAAATAAGTAGACTCTGGTTAGATCATGCTTCTTTCAATTAGAAAACCCTGGCACTCAGCCTGTAATAGTATGATATTTTGATGAGATGTTTTATAATGAGTGTTCAAGCGAGCCCCTAATAGCAAGAGTCTGTTTGAAGCGTACCAATGTTAAATTAGAATTTTGCTCTATATAGGTGGTCTCATCATGCCTTTTGTTTTTCCTTTTTTGCAGTTGAAAATGTGCAGCTTCACGCTGCAAGATTTTGTGTGTAAATTGACCAATCTCATCATTGATTACCAGTTACCATTCTGGTAAAGCTATCGTTCTGGCCTGTGAACTGCCTAGTGGATGGATGGAGCTTTTAAGTTTCCGAAGCTAATCCATCGGCAGATGCTGCAGCCATATCTGAGGGTGCTCTAAGATTTCATACAACTGGATCAGATAATGTTCACAGGATCAGATTATTCTTTTGTGAAATTCTGGTCTGCGGAAGTCACCATTGACTTGCTAGCTGCCATGGCCATGTAGTGAGTTCCTAAATCTCATCTCTTCCATACATCTACCTTGAACGCTACGTACGCTAAATCAATGACTCATGATAGAAAACGAAGATTTAGAAGACATGAAACGACGAAGGCAAGGTCTCTTCTTTTGCTTTTCAGGTGCATGTGCTACACTACATTATACTTATGGAAGCGACTTATATGTACTTACTAGCCGTTGAGAAAATTGCAAAAGTTTTAACAGGACAAAATGCTTCTGTGATAGGCATGTGGCTCTTCATGGAAATAGAGTCTGGACTGGAAGAGTTGCCTTACCAATTCCTTCCCTGTTGATGATCAGGTTTGATCTTTTTATTCTCTTTTTTTTTTTTTTTTCTCATGGAGTACTTATATACAACAATAAATCAAGTCTTTATCCCATCAAATGAGGTCAGCTATATGAATACGACGGTATCATTTCAATCTGTCATGTACTCACAAGTCGTCATATTCATGTTGAGAGATCCAACGGGACTTTTTACGTGGTAGTTGTCGGCTACCTAACACACGCCATATTCATGGAGTACTTGAATGAAAAAGCACTTTTACACTGTTTGGCAGATCAGGTATGTTGACTGTTTTATCTAAACTATTTTTTGTTTGTTTTTATCATTTTGTCACTAGACCAATTCAACCAGCTGATCAGCCGAATATACCTGACATCTGGTTCTTATTTTCCAGAATATATGGCAGACAACGTTTGTTCTGGTTTTGGGGAACCTTGAGAAATGACTTGATCTATAGGATCTCAGAGAATATGTGCAAAAGGATTGACTTGTTTCTTCAGAACTAGTACACGTTATGCAAAGCTGGACTCACTCAGTTGACGAGGTATCAAGATCACCATTTCTGCTGCACTTGAACTGGGAAAGGTTACCGCATTATAACTTGGATCTTTGTGATTTTAGGGAAGGAACTGAATTGCCATTGCCTGGAACCCAGATGCTGCTTCATATGAGTCATAACCTAATATATCAACTGTTTGGCAACATCTGCATTCTAGTAAATTTGAGAAGGTCGTCCGTATTTTGGGAGTTACTGCAGGAGCAACACAATGATACTAAGCCAGGTATTTTTAATAATTTTTTTAATCATTTTGTATAATCTTTTTCTCTGGGGTTGTGCACTTTGATAAGGTTTTGTCGTCAACAACATAAGGCATTGCTTGATGTCATGTTCCAAATCTGCAAATATGCTCAAGTAAGATTTGCCTTGGTCCAAGGATTAGATTTATGGTGGTGTAATGTTTTGACGGTGCTTGAAGGAAGAATAAATCTGTTTTGCAAGGAAAACCAATACTATTTTGAATGGCTTTTAAAATGTTCACTGCAGGTTGCTGCAACCTTTTAAGATGTTGAAGCTTCTGGAATGGCTTATTTCGAATTCTGGGGATCTGAGTGAAGTTCCTATTAGTCGTGCAAGCTTGGTTCATTTCGGTCAGCAGAAGGTGTGACGCAAGTTATTCCATGAAATCATGAAGGCAAGCATCCGCTGTGCACATGGTGTCGACGTTCTTGATGACAGGAACGTTTTGCAGTTGGTATAAGATATGCATTGACCACCTTGCAGACGCAGATGTATTACAAGTCATGGAACACGACTAGTCTGTATTGCTGCTCATCATAATATTTGAAGGCGATCATATACCGATATCATGTGAATGTATAGCGATTGAAATGTATATCGATCGTCTATCATGGTAGTAGTGGTGAATATAAGCACAGCGCCGAAGGTGTTGCAATGCTGTTGGCATTCCGCACGTATGTATTTATTTTTGTGAACATGCAACAGTCTGCAGAACTATTGTCATCACATTTTTAGGACAATCTCAATAGCTCCAAACCATTACAGTTGAATCTACTTGCGATAAGCACTAATCAACATGAAGGGTATTGAATACAAGGTATGAAGTGAATAATGACTTCATTGAGGGGGAAAACAATGGGAAAAACATCACTCGGTAACTCATTGTTGGAACCGCCAAAATAGTGCATATATCATTTGAAAACATGTCACCGCAAATATCTTTGCGAGGTTCTCTATAGGGTAGTATACCAGATTTTTCACGTAAACAAGATGACACAGGGACATCGGCCTCCTAAGGTTAGCATAAGATTCTTGCTTACTACATTGTAAACTTTGATCGGTGACTGGGTTCTAAATCTGGGGATAAGAACTAGTCAACTGGGAAGACAGTCATCTGTATTCCTTGGGCAAGACATATCCTGTCATGACTATTTTGTCCGCAAACATCTTTCCTGTCTTCGGCATGACATGCCAATGCATTGTCAAGTTGAACTCCTTGCCACGAAGGTTAGAACCCTGACATAAGCCGATCACAATAGCAATTAGAGGGCCAAATAAATTGAACCACGTTAACTGAAGCATAGCTGCATAGCTTTGGAGAATGGGATAGATTATGTTAGCGATGGAATAAAAACCATGGAACCATGGAATAAAAACCACGAAACCAAATGAAGATGGAGGGTCACAGCCGAGTGACTTTCGTCACACTGCACTGCCAGATGACTAGAAAAGAATAACTACCTGGTCAGTAAAGCGATATTTGTTTGTTGTGCGTATCCAAAATTTCGCGTGCTCACGAGAAGGTATAATTCCATCCCAAAGAGAAACCTGTTTCACAACAAAAACAATTAACAAAATACATCGCCAGTGTTTTCCAGGACAGCTATTGGCATAAAATTGAATGAATTCATAGCATCAAATGCATAAGTTTGCAAGCAGGAAGATACCAATCCCACCATTGTTACTAGGAAAACTATAAGGTAAATATGGTCCGTTATGTAGAACACCACTTGAAGAGAATTAGGGACTACTCCTCAGAATAAAAGTTGGGTACATACGCTCCCAGCACACAGAACATTACGGGGTCAGAGAATCCCGTAACTATGCCAATCTTGTCCCTACGACTCACCCACCTAGTGTACAAATACCAAAACAATTAATGCTAATGTAAAAAATATAAACAGCATCACTGTGTTACTAAACAAAAGTATAGTTATTTTAACAATACCTCTAACCATCAAACAAAAGTCAGAGAGACTTAGACCAGCTCAATCAGTGCACTTCAAGAAGAATAAGATAGTTACAAATGTATAGCTCAATAGTAAGGAATGAAACCAACATGTTCAATTGAAATGAAAGAAGAAGCTTGAGTTGGCTACAATATAAGCAAACATTTCCCAATGTAGTAAAAAAAATTTAGATAATGATTTTTGGATATCATATGTGTTACCTGATTAAATGAGTTTTTTGGAGTTTCATATTCGGCCGCAACAAAGACAAATACCTGCAGTAATAAACGAAAAATAACATGAGCTTCTAGTTGCCCCCAGAACACATCCTGCTAGATGTTGAAAATGGCAACTACATCAACAAAAAAAAACAACCCAGGTAATCCCGTCATTGATAGGGTCTATGGAGGACGGGATGTTGACAATGACAACTACAGTTGGAATAAATGGAAGCAACAAGAAGACACAACAACTAGACCTTACTCAAAGCAAGTAAAATTCACAAGAAGTTAGTAATTGTACCTGCTTTGTATTCCATGTAAACAAGGATTGCAAGTCTGCCGTGATGTTCAAAGTCAAGCTGACCTGCATCAGTTTCCGTTATAACCCAACATTTTCAATTAGTAGAAGACAATATCATTCAGTAAGCAAATGCAATGAAGATCCGCACATCATCAAAGAAATAGAAAATGCACAGAACCATCCAACATAGTACGATGGCACAAGAAGAACCATCCAACATTGATCTCAAACAAAATCCATGATATTGGCACAAAAGAGTCTAATTGCAGGTTTGGTGGATACCTCATCACTTAACAAGATAGAGCTATAAAGCGATGAACACAATTGATGCCACAAATTGTAACCAGTCAAATATCCTTGTCATCCTGTGTACCAGGCACAACGTAACCAAGTGCTACAAGCCTACACCCAAATAAAAATTCATGAAATTTATGCTACAAATATTCCTTGATTGCAGTTTTGAGAGCACCACACAATCACAAGAACTTTCTCATAGAACCAACGAATACATACCTAAACACGTACACCAATCACAACAAGCACCTCAACAACAAGAACTACAAACTACTAAATCTACACCCCAAGCACACAGATCATGCTTCATCACAATAGTCACTCCAAGAAAGTATCACAACCTACCTCGTCGTCGCCATTGGAGAGCTTCTGAAACCGATTCACATTCAGCGCCTATTCAACACCACAATCACAAAACACAATCCAAAATCAGCAACTCAAACCCTAGCTCGCCACACATGAAACAGATGAAATCGAAGCGGCGAACAGAGTGAGAAGGAACCTCAATTGAGGCGGAGGCCGAGGGAGAGTTGAAGGTGTCGGAGACGGATGCCATGGCGCAGATCACCGCGAGGATTGTGATCGAGAGCGTCAGCACCGCGTTCGCTCTGTATAGAAAGGTGTGCATCTTGGTTGAGTTTTGGGAGTTCGAATGAGAGGTGGATTCCGCGGCGGCGGCGGCGGAGATGACGGAGTCGGAGAAGGGTTTTGAGTTGTTTTGGGGGTTTTGGCTTTCGGTTTCAGACACTGACGTGCTCCTCGTCTCGCTCTCTGATTGGACGACTATCAACAACAGAAAAAATTGTGATTCATTTTATCGTATATTTCAGGTTGGTATAAGGAAAATGGAAATATAATGACATGGAATTGTATCGTGGAAAGTTAAAGATCGCACTCTTTTCTTATCATAATCTACAAAATTAAGACTCTTCCTACGCTATCTTAATTCATGAGGGAAAACACTCAAATTGTTGTTATTCTGGTTGAAACTGCTATAATATGGATCCAATTCAGGCGAATGGCATTGGGTGCTATCGTAATATTGGTACACGACCAATGTTAGTTAGAGCCAAAGAACATAAATAAATTTTATTACATTCGTTTCACTCAAATTATAATATTATTATATTATTTAATACGTATTTTAAAAAATTTCATTATTAATTTTAATGACTAAGAAAATTAACATAAAATTAAAATATATTAACTTAAACTCTCATAAATATTTGATAATAATTTTACGTAAAATAATATTTGATCATCTTATAAATAACTCATAACATAAATAATTTTATCATTCATATAAATAAACGTTGTAATTTATACGCGATGCCAGGGAATACGATCTTGCTGGGGTAGTAAAATAGTTGTCTGTTGCTTTCCCTGTTCATATCATCAACATTGCAAGGACGTAAAAATCTCCACGCTTTCTTGCAATCCACTCACCAGAAAACACATTCAACAAAATAAACAGTTCCACTCGATCATGCAGTGTGCATCATCGTCACCAACCTGCAGAATCATCACGCATTTCACTCCACAATCTGCCCTCCCAAGGAAAATCAAGAAGCAAAAAACCCAAACACCCCATCAACAACAACAACAATATCATCAAACCCTTCAAAGATTCAAAACAAAACCAACCCCATTGCTCCCAACAAACCCAAACCCTCAATCCCAATCCAAACTCGAAGCCCTCGAATCCATCATCAAAGACCTCGACGCCTCCATCATCAACGGCTTCGACGTCGCCGACACCCAGCTCCTCTGCGCCCTCCTCGAAACCTGTTACAACTTACGAGCCGTCGAACACGGGATTCGGATCCATAAAATGATACCCAGTAGGATTCTGATCAAGAATGTCGGTGTCGGGTCCAAGTTGGTGCGGCTGTACGCGGCGAACGGGTACTTGGAGGAAGCACATCAGGTGTTCGATGAAATGTCTGAGAGGGACGAGAATGCGTTTGTTTGGAACTCGCTTATATCGGGGTACACGGAGATGGGGATGTACGAGGATGCGTTGGCGATTTATTTTCAGATGGAGGAGGAGGGTGTTGAGATTGATCGGTTTACGTTTCCTCGTGTGCTGAAGGCTTGTGGGGGTCTCGGGTTGGTTCAGGTCGGGGAGGAAGTGCATAGGCACATTGTTAGGTATGGGTTTCATGAGGATGGGTATGTGTTGAACGCGCTCGTTGGGATGTATGCGAAGTGTGGCGACATTGTGAAGGCGAGGAGGGTTTTTGATAAGATGAGGAATAAGGACTTGGTTTCGTGGAATTCGATGATAACGGGGTATTTCCACCATGGACTTGTGCGAGAGGCCTTGACCGTGTTTCACGGGATGATTAAAGATGGTTTCACGCCAGACGAAGTTAGCCTATCGTCTATCCTCAAGGGTGTTTCCTCGGTAAGAATAGGTGGCCAGATACATGCATGGATAATTAGGCGAGGCTTAAACCGAAGCTTAATCGTCAACAACTCCTTGATCTCTTTGTATTCGTCTCGAGGCAAGCTGGAACAAGCACGCTGGTTATTCGATCACATGCATAGAAGGGATGTTACTTCATGGAACTCAATAATCTCCGCGCACAATAAAGACCCAAATGCTCTGAAGTATCTCCAGGAGATGCAGAACGAGGGTGTCGCCCCCGATAACATTACATTCCTTTTGTTGCTATCAACATGTGCTAACTTGAGACTTGTCAGTGACGGTGAGCGGCTGTTCTTGCTTATGCAAAACAAACATGGCATCGTTCCGATCATGGAGCACTACGCTAGCATGGTGAATCTCTATGGACGAGCAGGGATGATCGATAAAGCCTACAAGATAGTTACTACGAGAATGGAGTTTGAGGCAGGTCCAACTGTATGGGGCGCATTGCTGTATGCGTGCTGCCTTCATAAGAATGCTGAGGTCGGAGAGATTGCAGCTAACAAGCTTTTTGAGTTGGAGCCCGACGACGAGCGCAACTTTGAGCTGTTGACGAAGATTTACGAAGGTTTAGGGAGGTCCGACGACGTTCAAAGAGTGCGAAAGATGATGGTTGATAGAGGATTGGATTTGTAAATTATTGATGATGTGATTCCAACTTTCTCTAACACACCCTAGAACCGAGAAGGGCTCTATTTAAAACGTAAATATATGTTTTAAGTAGGCTTTAAACGAGTTTGGCCGGCCGCATGATAGAGGAGCGCTACTCTACCCAAAAAAAGGGGTATTGGATCCACAATTGTTGGAGTCCCAACAGCACATGTCCAGTTGAAATCGGGATGGATGTTGGTTTTTTTATTCAACAATTCGGATTTGTTTCGAGGTTTAGAAATTATTTTTATTTTTTGATAAAAATTTTTATCAGGTCATTTTTATTAAGTTTTTTTTAAATTTTTTTAAGGTTGATATTATTTTAATAGGGTTTAAATTTTATTTTTTAGATTTTTTATATGAAAAAATAAAAACAACACAAAATTGCACCAAAACCCAAAGGCAGAGGATCTGGTCCAAAAAAATACAACCCCCTCTTTTTATTTTAGGACGTATCGTTGATGCTGTAAAAAATAACGTAATGATTACATCAAATTATAGATTGAGAAATTTATATTGTAAATTGAAAAGTTTATGTTGTAATTATACAGTCAGATTTTAACTTTAAAATACACTAAAAACTTGATTGTATATATTAATCAACATACAGTATAGATTTTTCAACTTATATGATAAAATCGTTAACATACATATTTATAGCAGCCTGTACGTTGTCCTCTGCAGCATAAATGTATTTCCTTTTGTTTTATTTTCAAAACCATCCCTCACCCTTTTTACAATTTTTTTTGTTTCACATAAACTTTAAATGTTGTTATTTTTTATTTTATATAATATTAAAAAAATTAAATATATATTTGTAAACTACTTGACGATATCTATCAAATGAGACTAATTTTTAATATAAAAATTAAATTTTTTTTAAAATAATTAAAGTTTAGTAAAATATAATTTCACAACTTTAATTTCCAAGGGATATTTATAGCTACAAAACGATATCTAATATTCTACAAACGAGACCAATATTGAATATTTAAATTAAAATTATAAAATTATATTTTACAAAACTTAAATTTAGTTCATATTTGTAGCTTTCCTTATCTTTAAGCAACACTTATATTGTTTTAAAAAATGACGTTCATCGAATTATATTATACTAAATAAAAAATGGCAATAAACTTAAAAAAAAAAATCAACCATCTGGATCTGGAACATTCGCAAATAAAATATCGTGGCCGTCATATCTAAGGCTTTGTTTCTAAGGTTGAATGTAACGGTCCATTTGTATGTTTTTGAAAAATTCTCATTTTCGATAAGAATTTATTACAATTATAAGTGATAAATTGCGATACAATATACAATAAGCGATAAAATATATTAATCGGGTCCAATAGTTTTGTTTTGTTTTATTTTTAATTTTCCTTTAGTCCCGCCAAAAAAAAAAACAAATAACAAATAAAAGAAGAAATAATCGTTGTTTTTATATCGTTATGCACCTGTTTCTCATTTGTTAACGCAATTAAAAAGATATTCCACAATCATATTTGTGGTTGATATTTTTCATCCTATTTTAAATTTTTATTGATATTTATTTTTTATTATAAATATAATACTTATTTATTCATTTCACGATCATATTATTTTGATTTTAAATTTAATGTTTTATTAAATAAATAAGATGTGAAAAAAAGTTGTGTTTAGTGTGTGGGATTTTTTTATTTT
>JAOVYX010003801.1:0-10725 GCA_035668315.1 Drosera spatulata
CTTGTGCTGTATAAACCTAAGCTGAGACACCGGCCTCGACGACTCCGATACGCTGCTGCATTTTGGGACAATTAGGGTTCTAGTTCTAGTCCTAGACTGCAAGTTCCTAGCAAAAGGGATCATACCCAGTTGAGATTTGGGGTTTTGTTTCTTGCCCATGAAATCAGCCCCACCAAACCCTAGCCTGTTTTGGATAATCCCATTACTGATCAAGGCAAGTCTATCAATCCCATTGGGTATACAACAAGCCATTGGTTACACAGATCAAATTACTCAAAACCCGCAAGGAAAAACCTCAAATTGATTAAATTTGACCAATACCCAGATGAAAATTTTGCTCTTTGAAGCCAATTGAACACAGAAATGAACTGGTTTGATGGCGTTGTTTAAGAGTAGAGAGGAGAAGAGAAGAAATTACTAATTCTGGGGTTGTGGGATTGATGAAATGGATGCCATGAGTTGATGAATGGATGTCAGTGAGTGAGCGATGCTTGAGATTTGGTGGCAGGCATTGTGTGAGGCTCGTGTATTTGGCAAAAATAATTTTTGGCTTTTGTTTTGTTTTGTTTTTTTTTTTTTTTGGCTATTTTATTGAGATGAACGTTTTGTCATCTTGGACTACCTCTCACGATGGTTGCATTTCATGCACAATTTTCACGCGAGAGGAGTTCAGCAATGTTGGAGTTAACCGAATATGATCCTACGTTGCAAATGAACAGTACAAACCCATGTCCTAGATCAATAATCTTTATTTTTGTGGTGCGTGTTGGTTTTATCTGCTTTGCTACAATGACACTGAATAATGATAGAGAATCCAAATCCTCGAATCACACAAAGTTTCCCTTGCAGTTGGACAAAAACCTAGCTGAGTCCATTACTGTATTAGGTCCAATGCTAGCACTCACTTCCAATTGTCCCAAGAGATAGGCCCATCAAGCCCAACAATAGAGAAGCCCATTAGGCAAACCAATGGCCCAAGCAGCCCCACAAGAACAACGTAAAAACTAATGGTAACATGTGAAAGCCCAAACGACAACCACGGTCTGGCCCAAAAGAGATAGGTTATTATGTTATCCAAGCAAAGCCCTTTGAAGCGGCAGCAATCAGGAGAATTCATATGCCGTGAAAGCTTGTCCCTTTTTATAAATACTTTTTATCTCGATCCTCCGAAAATGAATAATTACTTATAAAAAAAAACTCTTATGGATAAAGCGATATTGCTGTAAGTTATAAGATAAGATTGTTATACTGAAATGCTTACATTCTTTAACTACGTACGAACTAATATGCTCGTGCGGCCAATATATGGTATCTATGTCATCTACTACCTGGACTTGATTAAGTATCTTCTATATAGACTATTTGATCTTGCCTACAAGCCATTGATTCAATTAGTATGAAGTTCTTGACTCTCTTTAATTAGAATTGGCAACGATTTATGCCCTTATAATTTGATACTTTCGCCAAAACTTAAAAATAAAAAAGTGACTTAAAAACAAATAATTGATTTGCTCATAGAGAAATACCATCGGCCTCGATGTATGTGTGTCCTAATGCTAGACCTTATGTTACAAGTGCAGAAACATTCTTTGAGATTCAAACGGCTCTCCAGCTAGCAAGGTACAAAGTATTTGACCATACTTCCATACTTTATCCCATAAATTCCCTTGGTAAGTGCAAAATGTATATCCTATTCTTTGAGTAGTAATCATCCTATGATGCAATAGACTTGGCATGTGACCTAGAAAAACTTTTTGCTTGCCACTTTACCTTGCTAGATTTTAAATAAATATCAATACCATATGATACAAAGTACAAACTCACAAAATTAGTAAAACTGGATTGAAGGTGGGCATGTGACATGTGGGAATGTGTAAATGAAGATGATGATATTTTTGTGCGTAAAGTTGGTAGCTTTGCTTTAGTTTCGAGGTTGGGAACTGTGTTCAACAGTCACCTTTCCACATTCATGTAAGTGGGACTTGAGCTTTGGGACTTGATATATTCCATCGTGCTCATAAATTCACTAATCTTTCATTCTTCAAATCACTGAACTAAACTAATCACGTGTTCATAAGTCGTAATCATTTGATATTTTACCACTGAAAATCGTAATGCAGACTAGACACAATTTATTTGATTGGATCACGATAGATATACACGGTCTCTCTTATTGTAAGTATACGAGAAGTAACATTTTCCAAAAACTTATTTCATACCCATTCGAAATATATATTCATGTGATCAATTATCATGGTTAAGAACCAAATATAACCACACAACCGCAAGCAAGTGCTCAAGCTATACAAATGGTAACAAGATTTCACCATCAATTGCAAAAGGGCAAAGTCCCAATTCACTCATGGAAAAGCAATTCCCCCCACTCCCAATTTTGTAACGTCAATGCCCAGCAATTGATACATCAAGCTGTATCGGGTATCATCTTCCATTATCAGTCGCCTGCTCTGTTCTTTGTTTTGCCTATAGTTTCACAAACTCTCCTTTCTTTTCAAGTGACAATACTAGTGCATGATTTCTCAAGAACCAAAAATATATCCACGTTCGACACCACTTATATCCCTCGTCTGAATTTGCGATAGGGAACAACCTGATTTCGAGCAAGCTATCGAATCCGGAACCATTTATATCGAACCATCGAGTCTAATTCGGAGGACGATGTGTTTGGAACCTCCGTTTTCTCGAGTCATATGTTGCACCAGAAATGTGATAGAGCTAGAGGACGACTCCTGTAGCCTACGACTAAGGAATACGCATGACATAAATGTAAAAATCAGGAAAGCACCATAGTGTTCGATCAAACCTATAGGTATGATCTTATTGTAAGGTGAATACGTCTAACAGGCAGACAAACAGGATTGGTAATGCCGCTAGCAGGAGACACGGAATGCATCTCTCTTACTGCTGTTACTCAGTGAAGTAAAATGAAACCTAATCAAGAAAGAATGCCTCTTTGGCTGCCAAAGATACTGTACAGATCCTCTTCGTGCGAGAGGTGTCAAGTCACTACTAAGGAACATTTGATGTAACGCCTTCTCATTCTTACTCAACTGAACAATAACTGCTCAAATTCGAGCTTTGTAAATGCCCGACTCGATTGTCGGCTCGACTCGTGTACAGCTCTATCCTCCCTCGGGGTAAAAAAGGTCAAAAATGTCGAAAATGAAGGAGCGATTACTGGCAAGACTGAACTTCCTCGGAGGTTTGTTTCTCTCTGACATTTACATACGCTCTTCCACACCCCTCCCATCCCAGATTCCACTTTCCAGGCCCCTCAATCAACAAGAATGAATAACCCAAGGATGAATAGTCAATATGTAAATGTGTGTACGCTGCAAACAGGTAACAAACGACGAGGATTTAGAAAAGATATCAGCCCCATTCCCTGGCAACACTTTTCACTCAGTGCACTGCACCCATTCACTATCCATGCCTTGCTCGCTGTTTTTCCTCCCTTCGATGCCTTCCTCCACTGAGATATTGTTATAAGTACATGATGAGGAACTATTCAATACTGCTTGATCCCTCTTGTCACAACTATGCTAAACATAAATCGATGGATAAAATTGGATAAGAATCGTTGTTCCAGCGCTAGACACAGTGACATGGAACTAAAGGAGGGAAATTCAAAGGCAATATACCCACATGAATTCATCAAGCATAAGAGTTGAAGAGGACAACGAGATCTTAACTCGTGTGTTGAACTCATAATATCTTTCGAATAAAAATTTATCAAAAAAAATTGATATTTTTAAGACAGTTTTTGATAATGTCAAGACGTCTTGTAAGAGAAGAATAATTTATCTAAAAAAAATTTATGAATGTATTGACCTCATCTGTATTAAAAGTTGTATTGACAATAATTGAACCCAAAAAAAATCTTCCGAATAATATTGAACAGAAGACTTGCATCCTCTGTAAGGTGAATATAGCGTGCCTTTAACTCATCTTGCAAGCAAAATCCATGCTTTAACAATTATCCTTCCCACTTATCAGGTAGGGTAAAGTAAAGGAGAACTCAAACGATATGCATCACTGAACAAAACAAATGTACTCAAATTGAGTAGAAAGCAAAAATAAGAGACAAAAGAGGGTTCCCAATGGTCAAGTTAAAGAAAATACCGAAACTACCCATCCCCTCAATCCCCTACTCCTCTTCAAAAAACACACAACACAAGCGGGAGAACACAATAAAAAGCCGTGAAAGCCCCCAAACAGACCACCCACTCCACAATTTCCAAAAACACAGAATGTACAGCACAAAACCCACAAGCCCAAAACACAACACCACAACAAAACTCATGGCAATACTCTCTGTTTCTCAACTCTAAACCCACGAAGAGAGAGATCAAGACAGAGCAACATCGAGCAACAGAGGAAGAGAAGTGTAACTTACCAGCAGGCAGATCAATCATCGTCGGCTTCATCGCGATGACGACGATGACGGGGATAATGCACGATCATAACAGTCTCGAGAAACACATACAAAAGAACATGGGATGCATGGCCGGATTCTTCAACCTCTCCGGCCTCCTCCCCGGCAAACGCTTCTCCCCAAAACTCCTCCCTTCTTCTTCACCCTTCGATTCCTCCTCCTCCGCCGCCACCACCACCGCTGTCTCCTCCGTCTCCTCACCCGCGTTCTCATCAGAACTCTCAAAACCACAACAACAACAGAAACAGATAATAAATTCACAACCAGAGCCGAGGGCACCGACGGCGGAGAAAGAGAAATCGAAATCGGAGTCGTGGAAACCGTCGACGTGGAAGTTCTCGCGGGACGCGCCGAGGCTGTCGCTGGATAGCAGGTTCGTGGTGGATACGAAGGGGAGCCTTCATCCGAGGGAGATCAGAACGACGAAACATGATAGTAGTGATGGTGACAAGCAGAGGCCAGCGTCGCCGAGTGTAATCGCTCGACTCATGGGACTCGAGGCGACGCCGGCGGAGCCGGAGAGGAAAATGGAGCTGCGGAGATCGGCGTCGGAGTCCAGATCTAGAGATCTCATCGATCAGTATCAATTTCTGGATTCGAACACATTCTTGTCCACTGAATCGAAGCGAATCGATCAGATCACACAGAAACTGAATGCAAGCAAGGCGATGCTCAATCACCACTGTCAAGCGGCGGAGAACGCGAACGGCGTCGATTTCGGCAACGTCAGGAGCGAGAAAATGACTCCGCGGAGCCGATTCGACACTGCGGACTTCTTACCAAAACGGACTCCGCCGCCGCAGACGACGGCGGCGTCGGTGTTCGGCGAGATCGAGAAGCGGCTGAGGATGAGCGGAATCGAGGAATCGTCGGGGGATCTGGAAAGGCTGAAACAGATCCTCGACGCCATCCACCTCAAAGGCCTCTTACACTCGACTCCATTATCAAATTCAAAGCAAAAGCAAAACCTCGTGTTCAACGATCACCGATTCCTCGATACCGCATCTCCGATAGTCGTCATGAAACCGGCGAAATCGAGGTCGTTGAATCGAAGGAACGCGAATCTAGCGGTGGAGACGGCGCCGGTGAGCAGTCCGAGACGAGAGACGGCGAAGGTGAATCGAGATAAGAAAAATCGGAGTGTGATTCCGGTGGCGGCGGCGGGGAGGAGGAGGCCGGCGGCGATGAGCGTGGAGACGAGGAGGAGAGAGAGGGAGGCATCATCGTCGCCGGTACAGTCGCCGAGGGTTAGGAGGGGGATGGATCAGACGGCGGGCGGGTCGCCGAGGCGGACGAGATCGACGGCTGAGATCTGTCGGAGAGAGAAGGCGAGGGGCGAAGGGGAGGATGAGGTGGTGTCGATTCTTTCCGAGAGCAGTTACAGCTCGTGTTCTCACGGTGATGCTGAGGTGTGTGTTTTCTTGATTAAGATTATGCATTTAATTATGGTACCGGTGACATAATTAAACGAATCAGGACTTCCCAAATAAAGCGTGGATTATGTTTCTGTTTTAATTTTAATGATATCTTAAACAAATATAGGAATATATTGATAACAGTATATGGTGTCGATACTTATCAAGGGTCATGATGGTAACCAATGTTATAATATTCTGCGCAACAGGATGATTATATTAATGCCTCAATAAATGCATCCAAATTCGTTAATAGAAGATTAACTTCCATTAATGCAATTTAATCACTTGGTAATAAATAATGATGAAACTCAGATTAATTGAACTCTGAATTCTTCAGAGGTGGAAGCCGGAGGAGCGCAGCAGGGAAGGAGGCGGCAGGACTCTGTTGGAAAGGTGTGACAAGCTGCTTCACAGCATAGCCGCAATGACATCAACCACAACAACCACCACCGCTTTCGCCTCCGACGATGCTGCTTGCATTGGCAACATCGTCGCGGAGTTGCAACCGAGTCCAGTGTCCGTACTGGACTCGTCGTTCAACAAAGAGGATGACGACGAGTTGCCATCGCCAGTCATGAAACGAACCATCGACTTCAAAGGTAAACTTTTACCCCTTTGTTATTTTCTTCCATTGGCTGATGGCTGTTGTGATTTGACATTTTGATTGAGATTGACTGCAGTAAAGTTTATTTGGGTTTGTTTTTTGGTTTATGACGTCATAAAAGGTACGAAAAACTGGGAGTCTTTTATGACTGTACCGCCCCTAGGAGTAGTAGTTGCTGTACTAGTACTGGCTATTGGATTTGGATCTGGTGAGATGGAGTACAGTGTAGACCCTGTGGGTGAGCAGAGACTTCAGATTAGTGGGTTGATGTGAAATTTATAAGCAAAATCATGAAGGATAGTAATGGGACAGTGACATGGAGAATTTCAAAATCGTGGTTTTAATGGTTTGATAGGTGTTGGAGCATTTGGTGTCAATTTAAGCTTTTAATGGACATTAGGATAATGACTATGTGTAATTTCTTTTTGGAAGGATTTGAAATTGAAAATTTGGATGCAGGGAAATCGGATAATTATGTAGTTCGATGAAATAACAAACCTTGTCAAAATATGTATTTCGTGATATCTACAATATATGAGATGGGGGATTGTTATTCGTATTCAAGATTTCACTCTTCCTTGACACATTCGTTCGAACCTTCATGTTATTTGATGATTGCAATCTCTTGAATCTTGAGTCACAAATAACAAAGAGAGTCTTCAAAGGTAGAAGGATGAAAAATACTCTCTGTCCCAAAATAGACAAAATAGTTTTTTCAGCTACGAATCGTCCGCGATATTATGGACCGATATTTTTTTCAAATTTATGGTGAAACATTAAAGATAGTTCAACTTAACTATTATAATCCTGAGCCAATAAAATTTTCAAAATATATCATTAACATAAAAAACAACGCATCAAAATACGTAATGAATAATCTTTTAACCTTTTTGAGACAAAAGAAATAGTATAATTACCTTCTGTTGTGGGGGAATTAATTATTCCAACGACCGTACACATATACAAATTAACTTGGCTAAGCCGGTATGAACTTTCGTAACACAAAGGAGCTTAATTCGATACTTAACCAAGAACTATGAACAGTCCATCGGCATTGTGCTGATCAATTGAATTAGTACTTGTTTGATTTGATATTGATTGGTAGAACAGTGTCCTGCCTGTCTGCTGCATTAAGTAATACAGCAGGAGCAATGTAGCAGCCAACAGGCAGGGAAGGTTTAGTAGAACGAGATCTTGTATTCTTGTCCTTTGTCAACAAGGCAGTAGCGTGTGAGAAACTTGAGTTTCAATGGGAGATGGCAGCTGCCTTCACATGGGATAATTTGCCTCTACTCTGCTCAGATTAACTTGTAGTCATCAATGCTCATATCCCTTGGTGATGATGCAAGTACTATATATTTTTCTCGTGTTATAGTGTACTATAATCCATAGTTGGTTCCTTCATCAGATCCAATTTTTCTCCTATTCTGGCTGCTCCCACGACTAGTTTTTCTTGAATGTGTTTGTTCTTGATTCCCCATTTTAAGCCAGCTGATTGCTGCGATTTCAATCGGGCATCATGCCCGCTCTTCAAGGTCAGCTTCAAGAACATGACCTTGAAGTGTGGATCATTCAAGAAATTCCACATCATTTATTGAAAAGATTTCAACGTGTTAGGTTTTTCTAGGAACTTAGGGGTGCAATAAGCATGAAATGTAGTAGGAAAAGAATGAAGAGGAGGTGCTGAAATTGATTGCCCCAAAACTAAGTAGAGGACAATAGAGCAAGTGTAAGGTTAGGAATTCAACAACCACCATTGCTGTATTGAGTAGATTTTCCAGGTTGACAGAGAGACTGAAGTTTATGAAATGACTATTGTACCCTTGTTCTTCTACCAACTTCCCATTAGTTGGAGCAGTTTGTTTTAGGCAAATGGGGCATGAATTGATGAGTAGCAGGAGAAATTGGCTTTGAATCTTTGAGCTTGCCTTGTAGGAGAGTAATGTAGTTCGTCGAGGCTTAAACTCACACGAGTCTTTGGCCAACGAATCATGTCCGTCCCTTAAACGGAAGGAACTTCGCCCTTGCTTGTAAGCATGTCAAGGTGAGGTGAAATTGAGGTCTCTTCCTAGCATAATGGAATAGCATGAGTGCAAACTCTATGTGTTCTTTGTCCTTGAATCTAGCTGGACCTCTTCTTCAAATTCTAAAGCATAACTTTTTCGGATCGCGATACCTACTAGGGTATCTTTTTTTCTTTTCTTTTTTTGATGACGAGGGTATCTTGGCTTGTATCCTTCGCAAAAGAATGGTGGGGACTCAACTCAATCAGTGAGAATTATAGGTTTTGTATCTATGGAAAGGTTCCAACATACATGTTAGCTTTCGGGACCAATATTGACTATGAAGCATACCATCTTGTTCTTTTGATAATTGAAGGGATACTGATTATCAACGAAGATTGTACTCGGCACTTCCTCGAACTAATACCGTAAAATCGGATCGGTTTTTATGTGATTGAATTGTTTTATACTATAGAATTGGACCGTAGAATCGGCCCATGAGTTTGGGAAGTTTTACTACCTAGGAAACATACTCCTACTACATTTCACGATCTTATCGGTCCAAGTCACTATCTTCACACTTCTGCTGCAAAAAATGTTTGTTTGGGATCACAAGTTTTCTGACTATTGGCTCTTCCACAACTGCACTTGAATTCACACAGATGAACTGGAGCAAGTGGTGGAACAAGAAGAGCATGAGATGCTGTGGAGCCCATCAAGCTCAGCTACTGCATTCCACAGCGAGCAGGACTCCTCGGATCTTTCCTACGTCTCCGACGTCCTCCGAGCATCAAATTACCTTCACTCCAGCGACACCGACCGCTTTCTGTTCCTAGAAAAGCAGCAGCTTCTCAAGGGCGAAGACGTATCCAAGTCCTCTCTCATCAGAAGGAGACTAATCTTTGACACAGTCACCCAAATCCTAGACCGTCACCAAAGAATACCTTCATGGAATCCAACTTCTCTGGCGAGAAATGCAGTGTCCAAGAAGCCCTCCTTGAGCGAGATATGGTCCGAATTCCAAAGAATCCAGGACCTGGGCCCCACAAACGACCTCTTCGACGCCATCTGCAGGGTCTTGAAGAAAGACCTGACCCAGGACTCGATATCAGGCTGGGGAGAATACCCGGCGGAGCTATCCGACACTGTGTTGGACATCGAGCGGCTCATATTCAAGGACTTGATCGGCGAGACAATCAGAGACCTCGCTTCTTTCTCCGGCAACAACGCCACTGCCCCTCGCCGAAAATTGGTGTTCTGAAATGTTGGTAGGGGCCTCAGCTGATCTGTTTTTTGAACGTTGGTTTTTTGGCGCCACCACAGCACCACTTTGTCCCTACTTGGTGCAAATGATGCCGTGTAGTAGGAGTGGGTTCAAAGCCAAGAATCCAACGGTAACTTTTTTTTAATTCTTTTTTTTATGTTGTATTTTACTGTGTGAGAAAAGGCTGTAAAGTGGAAGAAAATGGTATGACTAATTTAGATTATAGTAGTGTGGAAAAAACTGGTCATGTGAAGAGCATGTGGGTTGATCTGAAAAGTGAGAAAGCAAAGCAAAGTGGTGTGAATGATGGTTTGTTCATGTGTAATGTTTCGTTGAAATAATTTTGGTTTTGGAGTGGAGACCCAAAGGTCCCAAAACAATGGATCATGGTGGACTCTTCTTTGGTATGTACTTTTGGCAATTTTCTATGAAGAAAATCACATTTGACATAAATAACTTTTATCTTATTCATGTCGATGTGTTTCCTTGATAAAAGAAGATGTTATTGGCTATAGCGTTATTTGAAAAAGACAGAAAAGAACGCTATCATCATAGTGTTATTGATCATTGACGACATCTTATTAGCTATTATTTTCTTCTTCTCATAATAGATGCACACATACTTTTATATATATGTTGAGTTTTTATCAATTTTGATAAATAAAAAGTATTTTTTTTAGTGATAGATGGAGTTATCGGTAATAATTGAAAGAGAAGATATTGAAGATATTGAATCAGATACAGATTATTGTTTTATTTTTTTATTGAAAAGTTTGCCCAAAATAATAATATTATAATTTTGGAAATATTTTTAAAAAACTATATATATATATTAAGACGGGGGAGTATTTTTTATAGCCCCAGCGATTTGTGATTGTGTCTATATACGGGAGTATGTGTAGCTTATTATAACAAAAACGTTTACGCCGGATTAACTTCTTCGAAAGATAATTGTCGAAATTAACAAAATAATAAAATATTTT
>JAOVYX010003802.1:0-10723 GCA_035668315.1 Drosera spatulata
GCCACTCAACCAAAAACATCCATCCTAGTTAACCGTAAACTAGAATCACAAATGATTCACCCGAATATAATAAACCCATCCAATGAGATATAAGGTTTGCTATTGTTGCTACAGCATACATTGAGATTCCAAAACACATAGCCCTTTAGTAAATTTCACACAAAAATCAGCAATTATTAATCCCCCAGACATTAGCTTACACAAATTCATTCACTTAAAACCCTGAAAACAGAACATAACTGCATCATAGCACCAAATCAAGTTAACATGATACATCCTTCTAGTGGTAAACAGACACTCAACCAAAAACAAACATTCTAGTAAACCAGAATGACAGATGATTCAACTGAATTCCCATGAACCAGTAGAAGACATTAGTCATGTAGCCAACCCCATATAATGGCTAAAAGGTATTTTGTTGCTACAGCATACACTGAAATTTTAAAACACAAAGCCAATACTGATTTTTACCTATAAATGAGCAAATTATTGAAATCCCGCCACACATTACATTACCCACATTGAGTGCACCCAATTTTCACTTAAAACCCTAAAAACATAACCAATGTTATAGAAAACGGTTTCATTACTCAAGCGGTCCGGACCAAATACCTTTTAATCGTTTTAATCACTTGATTAAACGCTTTACTCGATTTGTGATATTATTAATAAAAATATTCATATATAATATCAATACAAATGCCTTTCTCTATACAAAGATATATATATATATATCATGCCCATTACTTGATTTCATTGTGGGCTTCAAACTAAGAAGAAACCAGCATTCTTAGGAAGATGAAAAGACATGTTCAGTAGAATTACTCTAGGTTTTTTTTTATTTGTTTTGTTTTGTCTTCAAATCCTAATCAGGTTGCATACTTTTTTTCCTTTTTCCTTTAACTTTCCTTAATTGACTTTTTTTATTTTAGTTTAAAAAGAATTAATCAATATAATGAAGATTAAAAAAAACTAGGATTAATCCATCGATTAATCCTTTGACTGCATAATTCGACCGATTTCTCAAAAATTACTCGACATACATCTAAAAACAATTAATCGGACGATTAATCATCTATTAGTACGTTTCTTACAACACTGAACAGAACACAACTGCATCAAACCACATAAGCAAATTAACCCAACACCTCATTCACATCAAAATAGGAGGAATCTATATCAAACAAGAAAACCCCAGAACAGGGCAACTCAAAGTTCTCATCTTTCTTCAAAAGCACAACATCCCACACACCCAAAAACCCTCACACACAACCAAATGGGCAGACCAAATCAAACCATCAGTGATCAAACCATTCAAATCCCAACAAATAAAACCCACAAATGGGTTCCCTGATTCACTCCAAGAGAACCAAAGGCATGTCAAAAACAGCAAAAAAAATAATTAAGAAGATAATCGGGAATTGAATGGTTACCTGAGAGTGGAACATGGTGAATCAAGAAGAGTGTGCTTGAAGTTGGGTTTTATTGGACAGAATTTGATAGTTGGGGGATGAGAAATAATGGAATTGGGAACTGCGAACGCCATTGTTGATGAAGGAGAGCAGACGTTGCTGGGATGTGACGAGGGGGAAGAATCACAACTATCAACTGTATCATCAGATTGGGGATTTTGCTAGGGCTATTGTAGAAAAAAATTTTATCTTGTAAAAAATACTACAGTATAAAAATTTATGTTTCTTATCTTATTTTTCAACAACATAAAAGCTTTCTGAAACACTTAGTTTCATTATAATTAATTTATAAATTATTCTTCACTTAAGCATAATATTTTAAGGTTTAAAGTTTTTGGTTTTTCAAACCTAAAAGATTATATTCAATATATTAGTTTTTATCCAAATCGTAACAAGGGGTTCGCGTGGCCTAATGGATAAGGTGCTCGCCTCCGGAGCGGGAGACTGTGGGTTCGAGTCCCACCGTGAACGTCCTTCATTTATTTTATTTTCTTTTTGCTTTTCCTCTTTGAAAGAGGAGTGACCCGGTTTCGGTTCGGGTCTCTTTTTTTTGGAATTCAGGTCAAATTTGATCAAAGATTTCTGCGATTCAATCACAATCACACCAAATCCCTTGAAATTTCAATTCAAGGCTTTGATCTTTCACCCCAAAATCAGCCTCAATTTGATATCGATTTAGGAGAATACACTTCCCCTAAAAAAAAATCCATTTGATCATTTGCCCTGATTTCAAGTCCCAGTATCCAATTTGTTCAAATTATGGTGAAATCTAGGGTTTTGAATCATGGGTTATTGCTGGTTGCTCTGATACTATCAGCCACTGCACAATCTTTGATTTTGGTTAGTGGCAAGAGGGCAAAATCGAGTGAAAATGCTTATGTGACGTTGCTATATGGGGACGAGTTCTTGTTGGGTGTTAGGGTTCTTGGGAAGTCGATTCGGGATACCGGGACGACGAAGGATATGGTGGTTTTGGTATCCGATGGTGTCTCCGATTACGCGAAGCAGCTGCTCGCGGTATTGGCACTTGGCAACCTTGTCTTGTTATCTGATTTTGAATAGTTATCATCGAATAAAACATCTAAGGATAGTTTAGAAATGACCCGTGGAAAAGTGATTGTTGGTAGAGTTTGTGTTAACTTTGATTTTTTGGTGGCTATTGTTGTGATTGGACAGGCTGATGGGTGGATAGTTGAGAAGATTTCTTTGTTGGAGAACCCGAATCAAGTTCGGCCGACGAGGTTTTGGGGCGTGTATACTAAGTTAAAGATATTCAATATGACTAATTACCAAAAAGGTAATTTTACTGGTGCATTGTTTTGCAGTAATTTACAGGATTGTATTATTATTGAGTACTAGCATAGGGATGTTGGAGCGTGATTAACTTTCTGTTTATTGTTTGTGCTGTGTAGTTGTTTATCTTGATGCGGATACAATAGTAATCAAGAGTATCGAGGATCTCTTCAAATGTGGGAAGTTTTGTGCTAACTTGAAGCATTCAGAGAGATTGAATTCGGGGGTCCTGGTTGTGGAACCATCTGAGAAGCTCTTCAAGGATATGGTTAGCAAAGTGAAGACTATGTACTCGTACACTGGAGGTGAGGTGGTGTCGTTGACTTTGTCATCACTGAAACCAACTACTTGCTTGATCGAAATCTGTCATAGCTGCCTCTAGAATACAAATGCTCTACTGTTGACACTTTCATGTATTTGCTGCTTGTTGTTATTGCTCTACTTCCATGTTTTTTTTAGCAAAGAAGGCCAAGTTTCGAGCGTGTTCTTGCTTTTTGTGGCGCATGTTTCCCTGCCAATAAGGAAATTAGCATCAATAATTTTATGGCTTGCTGGCTCTGTAATGTCTTGCAGAAACTTTTATTATTTCTGATTTTTTCTGTTAATCTTTTTGTTGGACCCAGAAATAGGTGCATTGCGAGAGAACTCTTGCTTTGGATAACTCTACTTATCTCTTGCAGCATAATTTGGGGTCTTATCTACTCTTTTATTTTGGGATACAGGAGATCAGGGCTTTCTCAATTCATATTATGTTGGATTCGCAAATGCACAATTGTTTGATCCTGAGGTATCATCGGATGCATTAAAACCTGTTCCTGAAATGCAGCGGCTCTCTACTCTTTACAATGCAGATGTTGGTCTATACATGCTTGCCAACAAGGTATCTATTGTTTATGCCTTCCTGAAGTAAGCTTCTACTATGAGGCTTTGATGTGACAAATCTCTCTTTAATTAGGCTTTAGATCGATTGCTTGCTCTTGGATGCAAAAATCCTTGAAATGATTAAAATTGTTGCATGTAGATTAGTATTCATGTTTTTGTATGCAAGCTATGGAAGTGAGTGTTTAGTCGGCTCCCAGTGAATTTTACTTTCTGCAGCAATAGCTAAATATCCTTCAGTTCATCTCATGAGCAGTGGATGGTAGATGAGAAGGAACTTCGTGTTATCCACTATACTCTTGGCCCTCTTAAACCGTGGGATTGGTGGACGGCTTGGCTTGTGAAACCTGTCGACCTCTGGCAGGTACTTGCTTCCTGAATGATGAATTCATGTATTAAGTAGTTGGTTGTAGCTTCTGCTGCTTGAAAATGCATGCTGTAAAGGCTCTATCAGTGCATTTTCAGGTCTTGTTCAAAGCTTACTTGAAATATACCTTTGATCTTTACTATGTTCAAGACATTTTAATCTTATCTGACTCACACAATTAACTCCGAAACTTAAAACTCCCTTGGAAGTTCTATCGTTAACTTTGCTCTTTGTTCTGCCATTGTGTTGCTTAGTTAAACGAACTGATGATGCTTTCCTGACTTCAGGATATCAGACTAGGACTTCGAGAATCACTACCTGGAACAAGAGGGGGCAGCAATGAGTTTCTAGTGAAACTTCTTTTCTTCCTACCTTTCGTTGTGCTTCTTTTTTGTTACTACCACCGATATTTTCTTCAGGTACAAACCATAATTTGAGATCCTTCTAGTGTCCTGTATCTTATGTGACTCCTCTAATGTAAAGTTATCTGCTTCTTGCTGTTGGGTATGCAGATATTTGGTTCTCTTCGTACGTTTGGACTTGTCAGACACCATGTCTACAAAGTAAGATCCGGTGGCCCGTCTGCATACTCTGCTGTCTCTTCGTCTACCACTAATTTGAATCAGCAGGTGAGTTGTTCTTTACCTTGCCTCAGTGCTTTAAAGCCATGAGAGTCACACATGAAAGGAATTTTTTTGGGCTTTGATCTCTTTAATTGTTCTACTTTCATGCGATGCAAAGCTCGGCATTACTTATTTACTCTTATACAATATCTTATTTTGTAATCTTCAGGTCTATAATGGGCTGCTGTCTAAGGTACCTGACAGTTTGGGTGGCTTATCAATTGTCTTATGCCTCTTGGCCGCTGTTCTTTCCCTTGGACTTGCTCTCTCAATTGTGCCACGACAAGTAGTTCCTTGGACAGGGTTGTTCCTGATGTATGAGTGGACGTTCTTCATTTTTTTGGTCCTGTTTGGTGGTTATCTGCGTCTTGTTCGTCAATGGGGAAATAGAAGAGCAGCTCAGTTAGGAGTCTTGTTGGCGGATTCTGAATATTCAAATTATGATTCTGGGAAAGGTTGAAATCTTAGCCCTATGATGTGCGTCGCTTCTCAAATATGAGATTTTACTGATGTTGCATGGTGGGTGCTGTTTTTGCAGGTCATCAGAAGCAGGTTTCTTCTTGTGATACCATTACATGGCGTTATGTCTTCGGAATGGTTTTCCTGGCCGTTGCCATTCCATCGGTGCCTTTTCTTTTGGGCATCTCCGCTTTGTTCCTGAGGTACAACACTACTTCGAAGTGCGAACTTATTTCTTCTATTCTCAAAGTTAGGTTCAGTTGGTTTTTGAATGTTCTTTTTGAGACATTTCCGCTTCCATTTGGCATCTTCGCACTGTCATTTCATTGGACATAGAATCTGAAGCAGGAAAAGGTGTTATTAGTTTCCTGCTCTTGTAAACGGCGAATTTGAGTTCATGTTGGCCATTGTCATTATTTGATACTTGTAGTTTCCACTTCTTGTTGCGGTTTTAACTTTAGTTTTGTTCTCGTTTATGGTATCAATACCAAACATCTCCCACTGTTAGATCTCCTACAATTCTACACTGTATTCAGTTGAAACCAATGCAATGAATCAACCGTCGTTCCGTTTTCTCTGTTAGATGATGTTAATTTGATGAGTTAATCCAGTTTCTACACTTCTGATCAAACTGTCTATGAACTCGAGTGCTTATTATTTGATTCACAGATTAGGTTTGATGGCGGCTGGAAGCACGGTGCTGGCAGCTTTCATGGCATATGCTTCAGAACACCTTGCAATCAGATCCTTCGTGCGAGGCCTCGAAGACCGAGAAACTCCAAGGACAAGGAGCATCGGTTTGCCATGAGGCCGATTTTTCCTTATTTTGTGCTCTTCAATTTTGATCGTTTTTTTTCACATGACAGGTATGGTTCAATCAATGTATAGCTTGGTTAGAAATGCGTCTTAAAATATATAAGGAAGTGGGAATTGTATCAGATCATATAGCAGCTATTTGCGTTGAAATTGCTTGTAACTATAATCATAAGAATGTTTTATTACCTTTGGTATTCGATTGCCATGAGATTCAAATTTGTACCCGAAACCTCGTTTGGTGAGAATAGGAGAAATGATGATGATTCACTTCGTGTCGAATGATATGCTGATGATTTCCTGGTGTTTTTTGATTGATCTGTGCTGCCAGCTTCGCCTCTTCGGCCTGCACTCAGTTATAATGAAGTCGGTAATCGACTGTATTCGATCATCCAATCATCCAAATCGTGATTAAAGAATTTGTTGTTCTTTTGATCTGAAAGGACTATTATGAACACAATGTGTTCTTCTAGAAAGACGAATACGTGCCATAATGCTGCAGTGTCCATTTTCAAGACATGTGAATCTTACAAAAAAAGTTTTGACAATATGACATTCAATAATTCAATGTATCATAGGATATTCCCAGAATGAACTACTTATTAACAAAAACGTAGATGTCGAGTGATTATCGAGGAGGGGGACGAAACCTATGCACTATAAGTGAAAAACAACTCATCCGATGAAAACGACGTGCGACGAATAATATCACGATCATGCTTAGTCAATCTTGCTTAGTCAATAATACTGGTAGTTTGTTTGTTAGTTAGTTGGTTGTCATAACATACACTGGCTAAGTGAGAAGCGGAAAATCACGTAAGGGATGACATCGATCGAACGTTCGTTAATCTTGTGGTCTGGACTCGATCTTGGAAGGTCTTTGGACTTTTTCATGTGGTCTCGTGGTTGCTACGACATCGAACGGTTTCGCTACGTTTTGCTTACGTCGTTGATCGCCTCATTGGTGACGGAATATTTGGGCTCTTCGTGCTGTAGTTTTCAATACTTGAAGTAGACTATGAAGCACAATTTCTTGCAATTTACAAAGAAAAGTTTGATTCCTTTTGTCCATGATGGAGATAGATGTTGGGATTCGACCCGTCAAATACAATACTAAAAGATAAATTGAGCAATATTCTGTATAAGATCAAAGGTCTGTTGAGTAATTTTTTAAAAACCACAAAGACGGATGATAAAAAGCAGTAATAACTTCGTCTATCATTACAACTATCCTTTTTCGAAATAGTTGTCTGATTGAAGTGATCGTAAATAATCCCTAAACACATAAAATACATGTATTAACATGATAAGAAGGGGAAAATATAAGGAGTATAAGGGATGACTATTGGTTCTCTATGAAAAAGTCTCAAACTAAGTGTAGGGTTCAAGGGAACATGAAAACATAGCTACTTCGAATGAAACAACACTCTAGAATGCTAGGCCATCAATTTGGAATATTGAATTCTATCTTGGTGTAAAGTATTGGTATTAGCTTGTTAGGAGAGGAAGTGGTACACTTAGGAAAGTAGCCAATTATGCTATTGCTACAACGAATCATTAACCATAACAAGCTAGATAGTAGTAACATTAGTAATACTTATGTAGCTTTTTCTATAGTAACTACTTTGACTCACTATCGATAGTTATGGTATGACGATATCAAATGCGTTCCACATCGGCGACCCATCTTACGCACTAAACTCTCCTTTAATTCACTTCTCTTTTTTTTTTTTTTTAATAACGCTCAAGTTCCGATTCATCTAAAATCGAGCCAAATAGTATACCTCAATATAAGGTTTTTTTTATGACGAGGGTGTCCGGATCAGCTCGCGCGCGCACCTCAACTAATCCTCCAGTCACTGACAAGGCGTCCCCCCAGCATCGGGTAAAGCTTTGACCGAAGTTAACGGATATAATGGGATTCGAACCTAAGACCTTTAAGAAGAAAGTTGAGTCGAACACCACTATACCAACTCAAGTTGGTTTATATCTCAATATAAGTTAAGCTCTGCGAATGCCTAGAACTTCAAGACTAGAACCCAAACTCAATGTCGCCTTTTCTCTCCTCTTAAAGTCGATAAACTTTTATCTAGTACCTCTTCTAACACATCCATCCAACCGAAAAATAGTATAACATTCCAGTTTTATCGTTTCAAGACAGGATTTGAAAAAGATAAGATTTACACAGTCTTACCTCTATTATATTAAAAAAAATCCTATTTTTCAAAATAGCCTCGAGGTAGATAGAACCACAACAACAAAACCAACATAAATGAAATAAGAAATGACAATTAACAAATATAAATATAGCACAATATAAATACAAAATAAAATAAACTGAAAGCAATTGAATAACGAGTAGATTAATTTCAGAAAGAAAATGGATAACTATTCCTTTCATCCCATAAAAAATACAACATATACGTATTTTGTATTATTTTATACGCATGAATACAAGACTCGTTTTTATATCAAATCACGTTTGATAATCCCGTAACATATATTGGGTTGAAATACGTAACTTACTCGACCCTTAACGTTTCACGATAAATTTATTAAATACTACGTTTGATTATTATTGTACGCGTGTCAAACTTTATATTGACATACGTATTAAGTCAATCCGTTGCATCCTTTATGGAACGGGGGAATATAAACTAAGTAACAACCGTACAAATATCATTCTACAAAAGTTAACTAAATAGGCTCAAAATTACCCTATAGCTGTTATCTTTTAACGCCATGTAGACCATTGAAACACTTCTTCAAGTTAACATACGCAAGAATGAAACAAAAATACGAATTCGAGCATGATTTGAATTCTATCGAAGGCCATTCAAGGATATATTAACATAGATATCGCCTCCATTTTCGAGGATTATACAGGTAAACGATTCTACATACCAGGGAACAATAGAAACGTGTTTATCCTCAAACCATCAAAGAATCTAAAGCATATTCTTTTTTTTTTTCTTCTCCAATTAGTTTTTATAGTTTAGCAATTCGGTTAATTCGGTTTGTCAAACTTTACTTCTGGTTGGTCAAACCGCATGCTAGTGATCTTGACTGGAAAATTCACCTGCAGCTGCGTAAAACTAGCTCAATTATTAGTGACCTCTAAATTCACTAGATTTGTTTTTGCGCATTTTTAGACTTGTAAAAACAAAATCAACCACCATTTCATCTCAAAGGAAATTAGAAATTAAAAAAAAGTTAGAATAAGTCTAATGAAACGAATTATTTTTATATGATCATAGTTATAAATTATCTATGAATAGTATCAAAATGTTTAAATTTATCTATGTCGTTCCAATCATGTAATGCTAAATTTTAACATCGTTATTTTTTTTATCACTTAGTTCAACTATATTAATTAACAAAATTGATGATGCAATGCTGACATGATAAAAATGTCATAGTCATTTTCAATGTCAAATTTGACAATACATATAAAAAAACCATAATTTGACAAGAAAAAAGATATGCATTGAAGTGCATATTTGATGACATATTGCTATATTATGGATTTAATTATCCAATTGTCATCTCTATTGAACTTGCTCTTATCCACGCTAATTTAAAAAGTTCTATTGAAATTATCCATTAAAATTTCTTGTAGGATATGTGTAACGTCCCCGACTTTCCGCGTCGGAAGACACGTGAGCGTTATACCGTTACGGACCCGGTCCGTGACAAAGTTAAACAAACCGAATGGGTTTTAGGGGTACAGAAATCAAGGAACTATAAACAGTAATAAAATACCTGTTTAGTTACAACATTTAAGCGAAAGCTATGCAGATCGTTTATTACATTTAAACGATATAAACATATGATCTGTCATAATATCCAAAGTACATGGATTCATCTATATACAAGCAACCTCTCTCTAAGAGCCCTCAGGTGCTGCTGGGGGCATATCTGCAATTGAAAAATATAACCGTGAGCTAATGAACCTCAACAACCTCAGGTGTATGAATCCCTCTTACAGGGAACTTCCGCTAACGGTTATGGCAACCGCCGAAAATCCCTAAAATATTTTTATATATATAAGAAAATATGGACGTCATATCACACAATATCGTTTCTTATTTCTTTACATGGTTTTGTATCACTTTTAAGAGTCATTACTTTCTTTTGCAGATAATTAGGGTTCATGACTCGACTCAAAAGCAGCGACAACACCAAGGATATGACCGACTCGGAGTACAGAGAAAAAATAAAGTGTCAATCGTCGGCCAGGTTACCCAATAGATTCTGTTTTCGCACCTGCCTACCCTATGCGTCGCCTTACATCTCTTGTGCGCATTCAATGAGGTATCGTTTGTCTGCATTGAGATAATTTGGACCTCCCAGCAGAGAGCAACCCGTGGCCCCGTCACAACGGCGTAGAAGCCGCTGCATGCATGCAAAGAGGATGGGGGATGCCCATCGCTCCCTATCTAGTTCTCACCCGTGACGATGACTCAGAGGATAATACATGAGTGCAATGACTCAAACTCAAGCCACCAAGGCTATTCAAAGAAATAGATGATCACCATGGATCGAAGAAGGGGCACCATGTTCGACCTTCTCAATAAATTCAAGAAAACGACCAATGATCCAACGGATCCACAAGAGATGTCAATGCCGTCCTTATCAGTTCAAGGAGGCGATATTTCTTATTTGTTGCTTTTCATTAGTTTACATGGATAGTATAACTATTCTCCACATCCCTCGTTCCCTTTTTATTAATCATTTAATGGTCACTTTCATTTATTTTCCTTGAGGATATATATATTATAAGGGTGTATTCTAATTCGTTTCAACCCCAAATACCC
>JAOVYX010003803.1:0-10723 GCA_035668315.1 Drosera spatulata
AGCCCTCTACAGTCGACCAGATTTCAAGGGATATAGTCGAAGGCCTGACCAAAAATGTACACGAAGAACAGATTGCTTGAAAGATGATTCCTGCAGAGTAAAAGGACAATCTGGTTAAATCTTGACTCTTTAATATACAATAGAGCGAGCAAATATCTTGGAAAAACAAGAGAATAGAGAAAGAGAAAAATGGGAAGGGTCATTTCATGCTATCTTAAGATTTAGTCCTGGGAAATGTGCTTCCATTAAAATAAAAAAAAAACCAACAGAAGAATTTAGAGGAATTACACATGCCTTGGTCATTGTTTCTCCCATTTTTCTCATCTTCTTATCTTTTTCTACAGAGCAATACGAAATTTTGACCGAATATGGCCTTAGAACCACCAAAACTGATATTATTAACTTCTCAAACTAGGCACATTCTCACCAGTTCAAATTCATCATTTTCTTTCCCCAATTATAACTGAGAATACACAACACCTCAAATATTCTTGTCATGGGCAAACAGAGTTGATATGTACATAGTGTCACCCTGACGTGAATAGAGTGGTGCTTTTTACCCCACAACTAACTTATTCTTTTTCTCCCCAAACTAACCAGCTTCTTCTCTTTGCAATTTTTTTCAATACTCATAACTCTTGGATTAAAAAAACTTTTATTATATAAATGGACTACAAAAAGTAAAATATATATTCATGATCTGCCAAATAAAATCTACAAGCCTAATATTGAATAAAAAGAATAAATGAGATCAAATTAAATAATAACAAAAAATAAAAAAAAGTTTTTTTTTCTTGTAACGGGTCACACAATACTTAAATTCAAATTAACATTTTCTTTGCAATCATTTTAAAGTAATTAACGTTCATTACTTCATTCCATAATTGAAGACGCACTACATAACTATGAGTTCATCTTCATTCCACAATTAGCGTTCATTACTTTATTCCACAATTGGTAGTCCCGGTAGATGGTTCCAGTTAAAGGATTATATGAAACCAGTTTAAGTTTATGTACACCAATAAGATGAACCTAATCTCTAGATTCTTTTGTAAAGGTAAAATCCTTAAACATTCTCATCAAGAAAAAAAATTCTTAGATGATGATAATCCAGCAAATATGACAGAAATATCAATTTCGAATTTAGACAGATTTTTGGATTATTTAATGATTATTTCCTCTTATTATTGCACTATCTGTCATACTGTTTTAAAACAACATACACACAGTTACTTTACAATATTGATCTAAACCACAAAATCTTTAGTAAGTCTCAAAGGAGAAAATAATTTTCGCAAACATTTCAATTGGATAACAAGTTTCGTTTTGTATCTTATTATGATAACAAGTTTCGAATTTAGACAGATTTTTGCATTATTTAATGATTATTTCCTCTTATTATTGCACTATTTGTCATACTGTTTTAAAACAACATACACACAATTACTTTACAATATTGATCTAAACCACAAAATCTTTAATAAGTCTCAAAGGAGAAAATAATTTTCGCAAAAATCTCAATTGGATAACAAGTTTTGTTTTGTATCTTATTATGATTTATGACTCTTTTTCCGCCACAACAAATATGAAATTAAGTATACTTCGTGATTTTTATGATAACTAGAATGCTAACCATGCGCTGTACGGTATAAATAATCACAGTTAAAATAAATAGTATTCATAGTGAGTCAACATACTTATCTATGTCAGGTTATATTAATCTGATTTTCTTATAGATTTGAATATTTTTCGATAACATGATTTACGCATCATGATTTACATATATGGTTTATATTAGTCCTTAATATTGATTATTATTTGGAAATAAAACATAGGGGGGAAAAATATAGACTAAAAATCAATTTATAAAATAAGATAGAATATCACATTATACATGATACAATAACTTCGTAGATAAGATTAGCCATAATTTTACCATCGTGATAAAAAAAATTCAGAAAATTCCCTTAGGATACACCTTTTCCAAAATATTACCCAAAACATACAACCCGAAAAACTAATTCCTATTTAATACAATTTGTGTTTTTTCAAAAATAAACAGCCCCATTGCATAATCAAAATTCTTCAATTCATCAAATCTCAACCAAAACTCATCAAATTTGTTTTCGAATCACTCCCATTTGATCTTACACACGCAAATCAATCGATTTTCATCCACAAAACCTCTCCAATCTTTCAATTTCATCTAAAATTCGGTTTCAACCGTTTTGAAAACCCTAACTACAAAATCATTGCTCCTTGATCATGTTCAGTGATTGAAAACTCTAATCTACTCGTTTGGGTTAGAGTAATTTAGTTTTAAGATTGGGTTTGATTGATTTTCGAGATTTGCTTGTTTTTTTTTTTAAATAACCGAGACACTGTTTCATTCCTTCAGGCGCATTGTTTGAATTTTGAAAAACCTAACTATAAAATCATTGTTCCTTAATCGTGTTCAGTAATTGAAGAATCTAATCTACTTTTTTGGGTTAGAGTAACTTAATTTTAGGGGTGGGTTTGATTGATTTTGAGGATTTGCTTGTTTTTATAAAAAAAAAAACTAATAGGAGTGCACCTGAAGGAATGAAACAGTACGCCTGTTGAATGATGTTATTTCAATTCCATGTTACGAAAAAAAAAATTTATGTTGCGTTCTATGTAATGATTTTTCAATCCTATGGATATCATGTAATAAACTTGTGTTTATGCATTTGTGTAACGGTGTTTTAAAAAAAAAAAACAGGCACACTGTTTGAATGAAACAGTGCGCCTGCGTTATGTAAACAGTGCGCTTGTGTTATGTAAATAGTGCATCTGAGTTTTTTGATCACATAAAGAAATCGAAGCGTGTTTTTCTTTTATCCTTGAGTTTTTCCATGTTCCATGACTTGGCATCCTGTTTTCGTTTGAATTAACGCCTTATTTCTTTGTTGCATTTCATCGAACATCTTGCGGGTGTCTTTCAAGTCATCTTGTTGTGGCTGATGGGCTGTGGAGGTAGAGCAAGGTGGCGAAAATGGTGAATCCGATGAGTGAGGTGATGTCGTGTTTGGGATAGAATAGCTCGTTATTGTCATGAGTGGGTTTGAGGACGAGAATGGAGAGTATGACAACGAAGCAGATGGGGGAGAGAGTTGAAGAGGAAGATAGAAGTCGGTGATGAAGAGGATGTATGTTATGGGAATTATTTTCCCGTATTGTATCAGTTGGGAATTTTTATATTTTTGTAGTTTTTTGGAATTTTTTCAAAAAAATTATTAATCTACTATACTAAATGATTTTTTTATATATAAGATTGTTAGCATCTTTTGTATATGTTTTTATGTAAGACTTTGTACATAGGATTATTCATATAAGATTATTTGGATTTCAAATATTTTTTTTACTTAAAATAAATCAAAGTTATCAGATTGTCCATTAAAATTTTACAACTTATTATCCTGACATATCATCTAATGGTTTACCATTAGACACGATAGTGTAACAGTATATATAATACTTCATCCGTCCCATGAAAAGTACAATACGTACGTATTTTATACTATTCTATACGCATAAATACAAATCTCGTTTTCATATCAAATCACGTCTGATCGTCCTGAAACATATATTAGGTTGAAGTACGTAATTTACACAATTATTGATGTTTCACGATGAATTTCCAAAAAAAAAGAAAAAAACCGTATTTGATCGTCGTTACACGCGTATCAAACTTTGTATCGACATTCATGCCAAGTCAATCCATTGCACTTATTTTGGGACGAAGGAATTAGATTATTTCAGTGAGTATTTGGTTTATGTGGGTTTGATTTCATGATATAATGACAAACAAAACTTATTAGAATATTGCATTTAATGTGAAGACTTTAATGGATATTATTTTATGTTAAAATGTCCTTATTTCCTATTTTAGAATAATTATTTAGATAATACGTTTCGTAATTATCTTATTTCTTATAGTAAACTTTCCATATCTTGTACTTGATTACTCTATAAATATAGAGTAAGTCTGCATCAATAAAATCATCTAATTCTCGTCTCTTATTTTTATTTCTAACAACACTTATAAATTTATATTGCACTATTTTATTAATTTTCGTTTATTTATTCTTTCTTATCTACTACTGAAGAAGGTGTTCGAGTACTCTTTCTTACATAATGACATATAAAACTTACAATTAATGACATAAAATGTATAAATTTATGACAACATTTTTGATTTCACAATAGAAAACAGAAATGTTGTCGCTGATCTAAATACCAAAGAATGAGCAAAGAAAATTGTGTCTTGAACTATAAAAAATATTTCGTGTGATACAATACTTTCTGAAGGCACATGTTTTGTGTGTTTTTTTTGTAAATATGTGATGTTTTTCTGTGATCTAATCTTTGTGTGTGTGTATAAATATGTAATATAAGTTGTATGGTATGATCCGTGTTATGTAAATTTTAGGTTCGATTGGCACCGTGTGGTTTATATGTTATCATTTCTCTGTAAAAATATGATAAGATTTACCCTGTGTAACGCACAGCCATATTCCTTATAAAACCTATAAGGTCACTTGTGTTCATCAATCCATACAGTGAAGGATTATCCAAGAGAACTTCAGCAAAGAGACGACAAGTTCATGAAAAGAGCTCAAACCATAGTACTCGATGGCAACAAGAGTAAAGAAAGGGCATTAACAGCAGCTAGAAAGAAATTGCAAAAGACAATAGATTATGTTTATTCATGGTTGATATTATACATTTCAAGCATGAACTTACCAATTCGCATGGCAAAATGCTGCTGTCACAAACTGATACCAAGCCGGCAAATTATGATACAAGTAGAGAATTTTAATTGATTGAACCTACAGAAAAGAGAAATTCAAGACTTTCAGTTAACTACCAAGGCAATGCCACTTAGAATAGCAATCACGCTTAAAATCAACCTTCTATCTAATATCAAATCAAGTTTTTGGCAGACATGGTTTCTAAAGATAACAACGTTCATTCAAACATATGATCCTCTTTTTTTGGTCACCACCAATGTGAGAATCTAACTCGCATATTTTTCTCTCACCTTTCTCCCCCGCCCCAACTTAAAGACTAAATCTTTCAGGCAGCCACATGCTATGGGATTATTTTCACCAGGTCAGAAGCTTCATGATTTTTTTATCAACCCTTGTTACGATTTGATCAAGGTGCAGCTTATGCAGCCTACTTTCCATGTCAAGATATTATTCATCTTCGACTTGCAGGCATCAACCTGCACGATTTTAGAAGTTGTCCTTGCTAATTAAGCTTAGACTATAATCCAACAACTAAACTCCCTCAGCCAAATGTGGACATAATCCAAGATATAGAGCGCTGATTCACGAATATCTTGATTTTATCAGCTACCAAGTAGTGACCCAGCGGGCCGACGCCATAAGTTTCAAAATAATTTTATGCTATATAAAGCATCCAGAAATAAATGATTTTATAGTACTTGAAACTGTATCAAGATTTACCTGAAAAATATGGTCAGCGACATATATTCCAATGTTAAGAAGAAGGATCCAGAATACTCCATTCACACGTCTCACTGGTTTCTCTCTGTTCTCATGCTTTCCTAGCTCCAACTGCGATGTTATGTCTAATAATCACATAAAGAAGTTAATTTTTATGGGAGAACTATTTGTCACCCGTAGTTGACACCAACAAGCCTTATGATTGTAATGGCTCAATGCATGAACCCGGGGGTGAAAACATCAACATATCAGCACGTTTAACGGATGTTCCCTTCATGTTAAGTTCATCTATCAAAGACTTCCTAAGCATTGTTAATGAATTCATAAGCTTTTACAGGGTCAAGCTATAATTACCAATGTTTGTTTACGCTCCTGTGATTAAGAACAAAACATAGTGAATGATTTCTACACCATTGGGAGACGAAGAAGGCAAGAGCAAGGAAGGAGGCATACACAAGAATAACAAAATCATCAGGGAAAGCTTCTGCACAAACATGAGACAAAAAAGCATGTATTAATGAAGCTCGAGCCTATAGTTCAATGTATGTTAATTCTGTAAGCATGTGCTTGATCTGAGCTTCAAGCCTGAAAATTCCTTCTCATTAGGGCCTGTGTTCCAAGCATCCAACAACTTGGCTTTATCTCTCAGACATGACTCAAATTTACATATCACCAAACCTTTCTGCTCACTTCATGGAGACAAATACACACCTGATGTATTCCTAAGATATGACTTCTCATTAATTCAATTTCAACCTACACCTAAGGCGTCATAATTCTCCTTATCCATAAATATATGTTTGCATCCATCAATTTCCTCAAATGGTACAACCACTTTACCATTTGATTGAATATTCAGGACCTTTGACAATAATACCACATACTTTTCAAGCAACTGCAGAAATCATACATACTAATACCTCTTCCAGCATCGCTCGTTGTATTCTAAGAGCCTCGGCATCATGACAGGAACCAATATATTAAATGTTTGCAATCAGGTAATTGTTTTGGGCAATCTTCTACCGCTTTCAGCCATAAAATGCATTGATTGTAACAACTAACAAATTTAGCAAAAAGTTTGCAGTAAGGGGAAGCAATATCTCTTGGTTAATTTTCTTAGTACAGAATCTCTTCGCCAGGAACAGCATGGACAGCACACACTAAGACAAAATCCCGCCCTCGCTAATGGTGACCCGGGCTCATTTACGACCAATGACTCAGAACTGAAAATTAGACCTTTCTATTAAAAACATTTGAAACTACCATGCTATGGGATTTCACAGGATTGGTTAGCCATTGCTCCGTCATGCACTTCAAAAAAGTTCTATCTGGTTACCATACTAATGATTCTATTACACATCTCAAATAAGTTACTGCATTTAATAGTTGTACATAATATTTGATTAGTTTATGTCTTATATCATCACTGGCATCGGTAAAACTACATCCAACATCACCATCAATGAATACACAATCCCCATATGCACAATCCCATATGAAAAGTAGGGAAATAGCTTACAGAATCTCCCTGTTACAAATCTCTTCACGAGGAACAACAAAAGGCAACACTGACTAAGATGAACTCCCACCCTTACAATGGTGACCCAAGCTCATTCATGACTGACGAACCGACAACTGAAAATTAGACCCTTCTTCTGTTATCAATATTTAACACCATGGGATGAGTTTTGTCTAGTTTGGTTAGCCATGATTCAATTGTTAATGAATAATCTAAATAATAACATTCAATACCTGATGCATTTTTCAAGAAGAATTGGACCTACGTTAAGCAACCATTTGGGGCAACCATTCCACCGACCATATGGTTAAGGGTTCGACCATCCCTGACGGCATCAGGATTCTGCATTTGACGGAATTTCATGGGTTGTTGCCATTGCCTTCATCGTATTTCACAGATTTCAAATACAACTCTATCCGGTTATTGAACTAGATCGCCCTTATGCATCTCAATCAAGTTACTCAAAGCATAATATTCTATAATTCTTTACTACTTCAAACCTACACCCACTACCACCATGAAATACACAATGTTACCGTCCCCATTGAAGCAAATCCCATATGAAACACTGTTCATTAATACCATACAGCAACCAAACACAGGAAAAAAAACAAAAAAAAAAACACCCCACAAAACCACCCCAAAACCCCAATAAAGCCACACTAAAGTTCTGCCTGCGTACATCAAACCACAGAAGAAGTTACTAGAAGCGAGTACCCGAGTCACCGAAACGGCAGATTAATATTGACCCAGATGAACCGGGTCGTCGCCGTAGGTGGAGAACGGAAGGCAGACGACGCTGCTTGGTGGGTCCCGCGAGGGAGAGTGTTGTTGAACTAAGAAGAGTAGTGCAAGAGGGTGATGGAGAAATGGTGCCATGGTGACGATGATGATGAAGACGAGCAGGGACGATCAAGTAGGGGAGAGTGGAAGATGATGCGGTGGTGATTGGATGCAAGAAATGAGCAGCGTCCATTGACGAATGACTCATTTCACGGAGGTTTTAGGGAAACAATTCGATATATGCATGTAGGGATTTTTTTGCAAAATTAACTCAAATCAAATATAATTTTAAAAATTATATTTACTTTTTTGTAAATTCCTTTCGATTAGTCAAAACTTATAAAATTATCAATTTAACTACTTTCTTTAAAATTATGAGAATCATTTTCAAAAAAGACAAAAAAAATCAATTTAATTGAAAATTATTATAAAAAAACATTCAATTCTTCAGTTATCTCATTTTTATTTAGTCCTCGAAGTGCTACTTTCTCTCTTTAAAAAAAATTATAATATTTATTAAATTAAATATCCTAAATAAATTATAATATTATCATATTTAAAAATAATATTAAAATATTTTTATTTTTATTTTATATCACATCAACTTATCAACTATTTTTATCTTCGTTTTTTACCAATTCAGTAATCATTCGCAACATACCGACATCCATCTTGGGCAAGAATCATTGATCCTCATCGTTATTCCCCGAACTAGTCTTTTATGTCTACCTCGATCATCATTCGCAGATTCCAATGACCCCTTCTTATTGATCTCAGTGTCTCCTCTGAACAAGAAGCTTAAGAACTTGCAACGATTCCAAGTTATGGTTGAACACATGAAACCTCTGCCAAGTTTTTTTTTTTTTTTTTTTTGATGACGAGGATGTCCGAGCCAGCTCACGCGCACCTCGACTAATCTCCCGGACACTGACAAGACGCGTCCCCACTAACATCGGATAAAACTTTGATCGAAGTCAACGGACATGACCAACATGGATTTTGAGACTAGTGGGATTCGAACCCAAGACCTTCGAGAGGAAAGTTGAGTCAAACACCACTAAACCTCTGTCAAGTTCAACCCCGAAAAACCACTAGAATCAAATAGTTGCCCATAAATCCCAATGTTTCAAGCAAGCATATAATTTCATGCAAGCTCATTGAAGTATTATCATCACAAGATCGAAAGAAGAAACTTTTCGGCAACTTTCAACTAAACAAATCAACAATCAACCATGTCAACTATAACCATAAGTAGCAGCATTTTCAGGAACCAGAACGTCATCAACACGAACACCATCATCAATGTTATCATCATCATCGACTTCTGAATCAAGGAAGTCCTGATTTTGTTGACAACCAACAAGGGTCGGATAGAACTCACGAAGTACAACAGATTTTCCGCAATGCTTGATTTCACTATCGTGCATATATCGAGCTAAAACACACGTCTCCTAGATAGCACTTTCTGTAGGTAGACGATTGGAACCCTATCACATAAAGTCCTCTTCCAATTCTTGCAAGGACTTAGCCGTCGAAGCAATCTGTTTATTTGACGTCATCTTATCAGACACCATCAGGTTCCTGTAGCTCCTCATCTCGGCTTGTTTCTCCTTCTCTAGCCTGTCCATCTCCTCCCGCCGTTTCTACAGAATATCAACCATTCCCATAAATATTGTTCTAGAAATAGATAGTCTGATATGCAAAGCATCCACCAGATTAGCACGCATGAAAAGCAGAAGACAGCTCAGACACTTTCCAGATATATTTTCATCAAGATGTAAAAGATTAAATCAATCCTCTGCAATGGAAAAAGTCATTTTACGCTTCTAGAAGGCATACGCACTAATTTACTTCAAAGGACAAGATTTAACTGTGACACTTGAAGTCTTGAACTGTCTAGTTCATATGCAAATTAATTCTGCTACAAGACAGAATGACGTTTCTGTGCAAGTATATAGCTAAACAGCAGAAACTTCTACGAGCGTCCCTTGATCAGAACATATCCGCACATTGATTGGCCAATTTCTCTACTTCCAGGACTTGTTGTTCGGCAGAGATGGCTTAAGCACATACCATTACAGAGGGATATCAATGAGAGATTATTAGTCTACAATAGTACCAAAGTTACCAACATATGACTAATTAACCCTGCACTGGGTGACTAGGTTATTAATCAAAGCCGACTCTCATCCCACCCACCACACATGTCCTAGATTTCTTTTTTAGGAAATAGACACTACCATACTAAGATAAGACTGCAAGCACCTTATTGACGTCCAAAAACCCACACATATCATATACAACAAATCTCTTTTCTCTTAATTAGTGAAAAGACGAGACTGCCAGAGAGCTGAGAGTCCTTAGCTTCCTTACATTGGAACACAAAGGATCCCACCAGTCACTGCTTTAGATTACATCAGAGCAAACTGTGTTTTAATCAACTTTTCTCTTTGTAAATATGCACATTCTTCATATTCCTCATTATGCGTTCCTTAATGTCCTGGAGGTATATCTACGGATACCATAGGTCACTACAGGAGTCAGTGTTTTTTTTCCCTTCCGATAAACAAATATCGGAGTTACAACATCATCAAAATACGCTCAGGCTCAGCATTGTACAAGTCGGGCACTATCATAGTTTCTTGGGAAAGCCAGGGAAGAACAGAAATGAAAACATGGGAAATGAGTGAAGAGCAGCAGAAAAGATTCCTGGACGGAAAGAAGGCAAACACACAACATTCATGAGCAAGCTCAACTAGTACTCATCTCATCCGTGGAAATAAAACCAGAAGCTGAACACAAATTCAATAAAATGAAATAAAAACAACAACACTGCTATGTAAAAAACAAGTCATATTTCAACTTGACTGTAGAAATTGCACCATGGGCAAATTTGTTCATACACTCACCTTCTCTCTCAGTTGAG
>JAOVYX010003804.1:0-10722 GCA_035668315.1 Drosera spatulata
TATTAGATAGAATATGTATATATAAAGAATCTTTTCTTCTTGATTTGTTTGCAGGTATTTAACTCTTTCATTCAACTCCTTTTTTCGAGTTGGAAGTTTCTATAATTATCCAATCCCTTCCCCATACCTCCTTCATCGATCTCAATTTGTGATGTACGAGGTGTCCATGTACGAAGTGTAACGGTCGATGCGTTCCCATCAGAATACTATGAGGACACCGAGGCTGTGAACGAATATGAATATGATGAGGGTCCGTCTCCGGAAACCAAACATTATTTTGATATGTTGAATGCCTCTCTGACTCCTCTGTATGATGGTTGCAAACTGTCTCTGTTGGTCGTTGCTTCGTAACTTTTGACTCTGAAATGTTAATATAAACTTTCTCATAGAGCGGTGGATGGAATAAGCAAATTGCTGAAGGATGTGTGCCCGCCCTCCAGGGAATATCATGAAGGAAGGGATGTATGGCATAAAGACGTTGATGAAAGGGTTACATGTTCCGGTGAATAAGATCCATTGTTGTCCCAATGATTGTATGCTATTTTGGAAAGAATCTGAGGGATTAGAAAGATGCTCCACATGCAATGCTAATTGTTACAAGGAGAAAGGGCGATCAAGGAAGCGTTCGGGCGCTAGTGTGCTGCGGTACTTTCCTATAACTCCCAGACTCCAACGATTGTTCGCAAACAATGAAACCAACGAAGCTATGACTTGGCATGCTACATCGCACTGATCAGATGACATTATGGCGCACCCTTCTTCGCGATGGAGGTACGCAATGTTCGTCTGGGACTTTAAACCGATGAGTTTGCACCTTTTGGAAAGTCTGGGAAGGATTACTCTTATTGGCCTGTAATACTAACTCTTTACAATGTTCCCCCCGACATGTGCATGAACAGACCGTATTTGTTTCTCAACATGATCATCCCCGGTCCTAAGAGCCTAAAGGAAAACATTGATGTTTATTTGCAGCCTTTGATTGAGGAGCTTCAAGAGCTATGATCAGTTGGAAAACTGACATACGACGTTCATAAACAACACACTTTTAACATGAGGGCTTGTTTGCTTTGGACTATCAATGATTTTCCTGCATATGGGATGTTATCGGGGTGGAGTACAACTGGACGCTTGGTTTGTCCTTATTGCATGAAGAATACAAAGTTATTCCACCTCAATCATAGAGGGAAGCATTCCTGTTTTGATTGTCATCGTCGATTTCTGACTATGGATCATCCCTTTCGATGAAATAAGAGTGGGTTTTTGAAGAATAAGATAGAGTTGGCCACCTTGATCAAGATTTGTAATAGAGATGAGCTTCTTCAAAGGGTGTCATCAATTCCTACCACTACACAATGTTTGATGTATGACTTACCTGTTGCTGCAGTCAGGTTTCATAGGAGCCACAGTTAGAGTAAGAAAAGTATATTCTGGGATCTTCCCTATTGGAGCAAGTTTCTTATCCGTCATAATCTTGATGTGATACATATTGAGAAAAACATGTTCGATAATTTGTTCAACACGGTGATGGATAAAACACAATGTGAAGTCAATGAGAGATTTGGAATTATATTGTAAGATACGGCGATTGCTCATTGTGAGGAGTATTGGTCCTAATGGTAAGACACATCTATTGATGCCGAAAGCTCCTTTTGTTCTGGAGAAAAACCAAAGGAAGTTGCTTTGTGAGTGGATCAGGAGACTGTAGTTTCCGGATGGATATGCTTCCAACCTACGACGATGCATTCGTGAGCCTGAGTAGCAATTAAGAGGTATGAAAAGTCATGATTGTCATGTGTTTATGCAAAGACTAATGCCTGTTGTCTTCAGAGAATTACTTCCCTTCAATGCATAGAAAGTTTTTACGGAGTTTAGTCAATTTTTCCGAGACTTGTGCTCGAATTGTATAAGTCGAGATAGCATGGAGCGACTGGATAAGTTCATTCTAGAGATTATTTGCAAGTTAGAAAGATTGTTGTCTCCTAGTTTATTCAACTGTATGGAACATCTTCCTATCCATCTACCATACGAAGCCAAATAGTTGGACCTATTCATTACAGATGGATGTACGTATTTGAAAGGTAAAGAATGTAATATGCAGAATATTATGCTTGCCCTCAATAATTTATGACGGTGAAAATATCCCAACACAGCTATTATTTTCTTAGGTTCTTATTCCATCTGAAGCAGAAGATTAGGAACAAAGCGCACGTGGAGGGGGTTCAATTTGCGAAGGATATCTTTTGAAGGAAGTTAGCAACTTCGCAAAACTGTATTTTCCAGAAACTGTGGACACGAAAGGCAATGACCTTTCTCGTTGTGCTAGAAGAGATAATGATGACGAGGATCCACTCCCAGATGTCTTTCGCAGAAACGGGGATATGCCCCTAGCGAGAAAAGGACAAAGAAAAAGAAGATAGCATTGAAGAGCGAGACACTTGTTGAAAAAAATGGCGAGGCAGCTCATAGATATATCATTGGCAATTGCAAGCTTGTTTCACCGTTTGAGAGGTACATATAATAGTACTTATTGTATGGATTTACGATCATATAAAAACAATGAGTTCATTATTTCTTAGGTTATTCGAGGATGAGATGGTGAGGAGAGGTTGTGTTCGCACAGCAGCAGAAACATGGGTAGATGCTTGTCATATTTGGCGTGTTTGATTGAAAGAACATGTAAAAAGGTTCCATCGATTTTAGCGAAAGCATAATTCAAAGAAACAAATCACAAATTTTTTTTTCCTCATAGGTTCAAAACCTCATGAGCAACGACATTATCAAGGCAATTGTAGTTGGCCCAGCGCTTTATGTAAAGAAGTTCAAACAATATGTGGTCAACGACTTTCTTTTCAACACACACTCGTACAGTAAGTGAAAGACAACGGTTAATTGGGGTGTGTGTGTGAAAGGGGATGACGATGTTGATTACTATGACATTCTTGTTGACATTATCATACTACATTACATTCATGTTGGTTATGGAAGTTCTATTCAAATGTGACTGGTTTGACTCGGTCTCGGGGTTGAGCGTGCACCCTAGCTATGGTCTTGTTAATATTGATCGGACGAGTAGATATAGAGGTCTCTATGATCCTTTTGTGCCGTCACTCAAGCCACTCAAGTGTATTTTGCTCCTTATCCAGGATGCTTAGCCCGACGAAACAAATGGTAGGCAGCGTTCAAAACAAAATGGAGATCAACAATCGACGCCCCTGAAGCAGTGGAAGAAGATTTTCAAGAGGATACGAATGTCAATCCTCCTCTTCTTGAAGCATTAGAGGAGGAAGAAGATGTGGTCAACGATGAAGAAGATGATGAGATGGAAGAAAGAGCCGAGGAAGGAGAAGAAGATGGAGGAGAAGAAGAAGAAAGAGATAAGGAAGAGACCGAAGAGGAAGAAGTTATAGAAGAAATAGAAGATGATGATGAGCAAGGATATGAGGATGAAGAGGAGGAATTAGACGATGGTGACGAGGGGGACAACTAAATATAACATTTTAGCGACGGAATCCGTCTCCTTATAAGATTCATTTCCTTTTTTTCCTTTTTAATTTAATAAATTAATTTTATCATAACAAAAAATGAATAAATATTTAGCGACCGAGTCCGTAGCTAAATTTCAAATAATAAACAAATGCGAAATACTCGTGTTAGCGATGAAAAGTCAATCCGTCGTTAAATTTTTTGTATTTTAGTGACGTGTCCGTCGCTAAAGGTGGTTTAGCGACGAGGCTTTTAGCGACGGATTATTCTGTCGCTAAATCCGTCGCAAATCACTTTTAGCGACGGATGTTGTCCATCTCCAAAATGTATTTTTTTGTAGTGTTTGTTCTCGGAGAAGTGCACAAAGGTATACATGAGGCACAAACCCTAAGCCTAAAATGCATAAGACAATGATACTTTTAGCCGAGCATGGAGAAAGATGACCAAGAGTATGTTAAGAGATACGATAGATGTCAAAGAGCTGTCGACTTGCCTCACCTATCGTCTTCAAACCTCACACCAATTGAGATTCCCTGGGTGTTTGCACAATGGGGGATCAATAGAAATTGATGAACAAAACTTTAGAGTAGGACATGTTCATGGTTAATTACTTGGGTTGAGAACTAGGATAGTTAGATGCAGTCTAGGAAGCATATAGTAGAGTAGCAAACGATCACAATTGAAGGCCCAATGTGGATCACCTGGATGCAGTCTATATCAGAGAGTTCTAGATAAGCAATTGAACATGGATGAAAAAAGAGCATAAGGGCTTATCCATCGTTTTGGTGGAATCCTCACTATCTTGTCTTCTTGACACATAAGGGCCATCAGTAATGATCATATATAACTCGACGTCTTGTATATCCAAGAATGCCTTCATTCTCTCCTTCCAGTTACCAAACTTCTCAATACTACACATTGATGGTCGAGGGCTCGATCCTTATTCCCACCCATGATAAAAGATCACATGATTGATAGAAAGATAATAACAACTCAAATCAAGAAGACAAGAACTAGAAACCCTAATTCCGTAGGACTAAGTTCTTCTCACAAGATGCAAATCCTACGTGAGAAGTTGCTTTGTTACCAATTGTAAGTTTGAAAGATTGAGTTGAAATATCCTGGGGAGGGGAGAGAGGGGAGGGGGGAGGGAAAGGTTGTAACTGAGATTTTAGCAAATTTGATTGTGAGACCAACTTGCATCGCAATAGAATGTATAACAAACTTGACAAGATCAATCGATGTGAGCCAAGAAGTTTAACAGAATCAACAGGTTCCGTTATTTGGAATCAAGAATCAAAGCAGTAAAGATGACACATAAAGATATACGTGGGAAACCCGAGTATCGGAAGAAAAACAAATAAATAGCAAACCACCATAATCACTCTGCGTTATAAGGGCAAGGGTTTTAGGCTCATCAACAACCTCCGAGTTTTCCCAAGCTCTCATAGTAAACCTATCACAATGATCGTAATCGATCAATTTGATCTCAACAGATCAAAATCCAAGATCTCATAGGATCTTTCTCCTATAACCTATAATTAGGCCACGTCTAATCGATCTCAGCAAAGTATAATGAGTAAGGGTTTAAGATGTATTACAACAGTCGTCTTCTAGAATGAAGAACCACCAAATCTTGTCAGCCCAGATGATGATGATGATAGAACTTCAAACCTCGCAATTGCATCAATTTCTTGATGAAAGTTGCTCTTCACAGTTTGTACCATGAGAGAAAGAAGGGAGAGAAATCTTTTCAAGAATTGATGTAGCTTGCAGAATATCTTATTGTGTTTCCGAATGAGCCAACGACTCCTTTATATAGAAGTATTTAGCTTATCATTTAATCTGTTATTCTAATTTTCGTCAAATTAGTAGTTCCCTCTTTAATGATTTTCTCTTGAACAGCTCCGATAAGTTCTTCACAATCTGATGTTTCTGAAAATAGCCTCTTTACACTTTAAATAGTCAGACTCCTTCTAAGACTCTAATACGCTATCTGTGTCCGACTCACAGCCTCATTAGATCACAATTGCTCCTAGTCTGATACACACTAGCAAGGACTCTGATTCCACCTCTGATATCTTTGAATCCTTTTCGTGTCAAACCAGACCTGGAGCACTTCCCCTGAAGCCTTCTCTTGTCAACTTTATGGCCGAGTAAACACTTCTTAGACTATCAAACGGTCAGTATGAAAAGTATCATGGAATATGTAGACAAATATCTCAAACCATAATAAGATACATTGATACATCAAATCAAATAGGAAATCACACAACCAATTCTATGGTCCAACAACGATGATTCGATTCTCTGGCTAATCCTAGTTGCAAGTAGAATGTTTTTCTTTCTTGCTTTGTTAATCATACTTGTATAGGGATGATTAGTTGATCTGATTGATATTAACTGGATGCTAAAAGTGCTGTAAATTGATAGAGAAATCAAAGCTTTACTGTAAAGATCCGAAAAAAGATAATTCAGTTTCTCAAATAATAACAAAAGCAGTATATTATTGAACACCGTAATTTATATAATGAGGTTATAAAATTTGTTTATCAAAAATCATGACAAAAATATGATAAGGAGCCGAAAAATTTTGTAAAATTTAATTTCACGATAATTAACGTGAATAGTAAATAATCATACGTTATAGTTTATTTTACATGGTTAAAAGGCTTTTTTAACGATATAATAAGAAAAGAATGTAAAATATGGATGAAATGCAATCCTAATACGCAAATATGGGGAAATACGGTCATAATACGAAAATATCATATTTATACGAAAATGACCTAAACGAAATTTTGGTATTTGTTTTTGTTTATGTCAATTTCTAATCCATCTAAATTAAATTAATTATCCACTAATTATCCACTAATTATCCATTAAAATTATTTTAATTGATTTAGTTTTTTTTATAAATACAAGCTCTTTTCTCCTTGAAAAACTTTTTGCAAACATAAAAACACTCCTTATCATGCAAGAGAAGAGATAAACAAGAGAAGAGAAGAATGAGAGTTTATGGAGAAGAGGAGAAATTAGGATTATAAGGCGACGAGTATACTTCACCATTAATAAGAGAAGGTGATCATATTGTTTAGAAATTTTATGAAAAATCATAGAGTTTGTGATAAATTTTGATTTTAATATATGCTATTCTCACATGTTTAGTTTTTGATAAATCATATTTTGAAATTGTGAATCTCAATATATTAATCAAAATGTGCGGATATGTTAATCTGTTAATACTGGTTATAAGGATCACTATGTGACTTGATCTGAAATTACACGAAAGATTTAGAAAACGAACCTTATATCAATAGAAAGCCCTCGAAGCGTAGTTTTCAGAACAGTTTAAAACTCTAGATTTGGAGTTATATGCAAGGATTTATGAACTCATTAGTGATGCAAGATCAGACTATCTGATCTAGCAGAAATATAATCTTGAACAAATAAACTGTTATTGTTGATAAGGTTTCATGATAAAAAATCTAATTCTATGGAAAGATATAGAATCTAGTTTATGTAGAATTTTATAAAATAATTTTTGGAGGTATATAAGAGAAGTGATAGATTTAAACGTATCGAAGGGTCATATTGGATAAAATCCGGAAATGAACCATTTTGAGCCCGAAACAACTCCAAATGTTCACAAATACTTCTAATGATGATAAATGCATAAAATTATCATAATGTACTATCAAAATAAGTATCAAAAACTTTTCTCAAAGTTTGGCACAACCATATAATATTACTGTGACGGTTTTTCTAGAAGTACGAACAAATATGCTTAATTCAATAATGTGAACAATCATTTACAAGGGCGTGTCTTAATTCAGGTATCCTATTATATTATAGGACTTAGAGATGCTGCTCGTTGTCACTTAAGGACGAGGCTGAGCATGTGCATGTGAAGAATTATGGTAAAAGATCACGTTTAGATTTATTGTGTATGACGATGCGTATTATTATACCATGAGTATAATAATATACGTTGGAATCTTTGGTCATAGTCAGTAATTGTATTTGACATAAAATATGTTCTGACGTACCTTATTGTCTATCACTTGTTGTGTGCCGTGATAGATTTGTGTGTTTGTGTTATGCCTTATTTGTTGGTATAAAAAGGATGAGTGAGTGAAAGAAGTGTAAATCCATAATTACTGGGATAACTCCGTGGTATAAAACATAAAGAGCGTTGTGTTGTCGCATGTGTTATACAGTGACGTGGTGGTGACATTCTTTCATCGACCTTGTGAGGTCATTTTCGTATGAGGGTATCTCAGTGCAGGAGATCATGGGCTCCGGTTTGGCTGATCCCCTTTGTACGGATGTCCTTTTTACTAAAGATGAAGAGAGCTTACTTATGAAATTGAAGAAGTCTCGTCAAGGGCACAATTATAATATTGAGTGTATATATTGTCTGTCGTCTCTTTGTGATTGTTATAATGGTAAATATAACAAAGTCTTGAGTGAACTGTTGAGTGCAGCAGTGTGTGAAACTTAGACTGGGGACCTGTCGTGTCATAGTGTCATTATCTCAGTTTGTCTTGACTGTCATATCATGAAGGGTATAACAGTAATAAATGACGTTGATAATATCTAGAGTCTCGATGGACGTATAGTTTCGAGCATTGTTACATGGTATTAAGTGTGTTTATGTGATTAGGGTGAATCACTGGTATGAGATAAGTCAGTGTTATGTTAACTACTCTTGAAAAGTATGGTGATGCGTGAAACTTAAACTCTTAATGACAATTTGTTATTGGAGATATATAAGAAGCTGTATTGTTTATCTCATATGAGCTTCCAGAAAAGCATGGAGTACAAACTAAGTAGTAAGAACGGTGACAAAAGGGCAAGAAATCTTTCAGAAGGAACTTGGAGATTTCATCTTCTTAATACAAAACATATCCACAAGTGTTAACAGTTATTTCGACAAAATTGAAAACTTTAGCAGTAAAGACAAAGTTTTCTCATGTTCACGAATTTCTTAGGATATTCTGAAGTTAATATTTTAGAATAAAATTAAGAGCCGTTGAGATTGAGAAACGAATTGTAACCTGAACTTGAGCTGTAAATAAGGACTGTCTTTGTGGTACAAGAAATATAAGTTATAGTGTTCAAGGATAATATTGACATACAGAAGCTCAAGTATATGTTATATCTTCTGTTCTATTCACCCAGAATTCTAAGATTCAGTAATGTCTCTCAATCAACTTTGCTTGTCTTGTGCTAAATGAATTAGAGTTACATTGTAGTGGTTGCTTAAGAGAAGTTACATTAGGTTGAACTTGACATGGATCAGTATCTGAACAATTATGGTAATATGATGGGACAGTGAGATTTTAGATTATGTCAAAGATTGGGATATCAAATCCAAATCCCGTTTGTCTTGTTTGACAAAGTTTTCCACGCATGACAATTGGGCCACTTCGCATAATATTCATGAAGATAAGAAAATTTAGATTTTGCCTAGATTATATCTTTGATTCCTTATATACTTTAAGTAGTATAAATAAGGAGCGAAACCCCATTGAACTCTTTTATGGTTCAAGGATCAATCCTTCTAATAAATCATCAAAAAGAAATACAATGCATCCGATGATTAAGCAAGTGGTAAAGTCCTTCTTTGGAGTGATGTTTGTAATGAATTTTTGTCTTGCACTCATTGGTGGGGTGATCAGTGTCATAGCATTTTTCTTCGCAATACGAGAGGAATTGGATGTTGTGACGCGATATGTCATGTTATCAATTATATTAGTGTTAGGACCTATATATTTGATCTTATGTTGTAATAGGTAGAGATGAGACTGTAAGATGATGTTATGTGATATTTATAAAATTTCACATTTTGATGGTTGATTTACTGGGAATAATGGTCCAATATAAGACTTTATATAATGTGACAATACTGTCATTATAAATGGAAGAACCTTAAGATTCATGGCGATGCACTTATAGATGAGAGTATGAAAGAAAATAATGAATGGAATATATAACAGTAAAGTGTTATGTCATCAAGTGATATTGAGGAAACATGCTCTGGTGGTAACACTGGAAGTAAGGAATAAGAGCTATACATCCACTGTCTTTGTATCTGTACCTGATGTGTATGAAAACACACATCATTTCTTTACTCTAAATGTTTGTTTTATTCCTTTGTATTGTCTATTTTATATTTTTTGCGTCTTTTTGTCTTGGAATGTTGACACTGCTGCATTTTTATGTATTTGGCAGATTGGCATGAAGTTTGGAACAAAAATGAAGAAAGATGAAGGGGAATGGCAAAGTCATGAGCTCAAAGACTGGAAATTCACCATTTTCGTCGTTTCATGTGTCTCGAGATCTAATACAGCGAAGTTTCACGTTGATAAGTTAGATTAGTGAGTTTTCATGTGTTGTATAAGTTTCTAGAATTTTTTTTAACGTTGTTTAGTATTTTTCGTAGTAGAGGTGATCAGTACACATATGTCGTGGCCACTACAAGCAGTGTCACGTGCAGGATAGGGTCGCGGGCACGACGTCTCCCTATCGCGGGCACGACAACACATTTCAGCAGAAGTCCAGGTTTTTAATGTGTCGCAGGCATGACACTTACTGTGTCGCGGCCGCGACTGTTTCCCAGATACAGAACATTACTTTTTAGCCATCGGATCAATCTGATTTCAACCTTTGCCTATAAATACATGCTGTAGGGTTCTTCTAATAAGGATGTAGAGCACAAAGATGGTAGTGGAGATTAGAGGAGGTGGAGACGTGAAGAGGAGACGCCGACGAAGGTTTTCATCAATTTCTCAAGGAGAATTGATCCGCAAGTCGTTGTATAGCATAGAACAACTGTTTGGAACATGTCGTGTGTTGTAAAACCTTCATTCTCAGTTATTTATTCTCTGCATGATGTTTTTTTTTGATGCTATGATTCATTCCATGCTTAGTTTGATGCATATGTGTGAGTAGATCATAAGTAGGGATATGATGATAAACTTTTGATAACCTTAGATCATGAGATGATGCGTTTATGATTAAAACCAGAGATGTCAATGCTGAATATGTTGCATGAAATCTGTTAGAATTATCGCATAACTTATGTTTATTAGATTGATCACCTAATATACATAGTTTAGAGTTATAAGTCGTGCTAAGTGATTTTTATTAGTAGCGAATTGATATAATATGATTTAAGCTAATTATCATATACAATCAATGATTTTATATGCATGTGACATGATTAGTTTAAGC
>JAOVYX010003805.1:0-10722 GCA_035668315.1 Drosera spatulata
TCTACATGTCTGATAAATATAGAATACGTACCAATAAGGAGTGGTGACCTTCATAGACCTAGCACGTCAAGTATTCCACCTCGTCAGCTCACAATCGACGATCTGCAACAATATACGGACGGCTTTAGTAAAAACCACTTCATTGACAGAGTAGAGTTTGGCAGCATCTACAGAGGAAAGAATCAAAAAGGTAGCTCATTCGAATCGGAAGTCACAGTCAAGATCTGGGAGGAAGAACATGACAAACACTGGGTTGAACATAGAGACGACTTTAGATATCAAGTATGATCATCCCTCCAAGAGCACTTCTTTCATTTATTTAATTTTCATTCACAGAAGTTCGCTAATACCGCACTTAATGTGACCAGAGTGAAGTAAAGCTACTTGGAGATCCAAGATTCAACACCCACCCAAACTTTGCACAGCTACTCGGATTCTGTAGCAAAGGAGGTTATGAAGCAAGTGGTCTGGTTTATGAAATGAAGTCGTTGAATATACTAAAAAATTTAATACGGCAAGGTACATGTACTATCACAGCAGACTTGATGATGACCTTTTCTTTTTTCCAATCTTTGCTATTAAATAATCTAAAATCAATCAAACTAATCGATTTGGCTTCAATTGACAGATAGCTTCACCTGGCTTCAGAGAATCAAGGTTGCTCTCAAACTGGCATGCACCCTGGAATACGTTCATAGGATGAAACATGACAATCATCCATGTGTAATCCACACCATTTATTCACGTGAAATAATGCTCGACCAGGTAAGAAAAAAAAAAGATCTCCCTGCCATATCTCCTCTACTGGCTAGTTTCTTTAGTTCGAAAGGAGAGACAAGCTTACAAACAGATATCTTTTATATTTGGCAGGACTGTAACCCGGTATTGTTAGATGCTGGTTTGATACATGGCCATCCTCTTCTCCAAGGGCGACGACGGAAAAATCATTACTTCCACCCCGATATAAGTTGTGACCACTGCTGTTACCCTGTTCTGCCTGACCAATCATGTGATGTCTATCAATTTGGTGTTGTATTACTAGAATTGATCACAAGAAGGGGTTTCAGAGATATATGGTCTTCGGAGCAAAAGCCAACGACCTCGTCTTCTTTCACTCTGGGAAACCATAAGCATTCGCTTGTGCATCAAAAGTTAATGACAGATCCCACTTTTTATCCAAGTGATGGACCTCGAGTCACAGGGCTAGCACTGCAGTGTATCGACTACAGCTATGAGCTTCCGAGCATGAAAGCTGTAGTAAAAAAACTACTTAAACTACAAGTTGTTTCAAAGCACCTGGCAATGTTAGAAAGTAATAGTACGCTTTCTTGCTTCTTTCAGGACTGATTTTACATGGGAAGATATTTCCCTGCATACTTAAATGAGTTGAGGTTGTCATGTCCCCTTAATAGTAAGACATTATACGATGATTGACCAGATTGTATTTCTATTTATTTATGACTTTAAGTCCTCTACTCCTGCTTATATGGTGTGATTCAAAGGTATACTTCATCCAAGATGATGAATTCTTTCCTTGAACCATCTATCATTTATATTTTCATACTCATCTCTATGAACTTTACAAGGTTCTGTGTGAATTAATCCATATTCCATTTCAATATGATATTAGAATTTCAAATTCGATATGTGTAACTTCTCATCGTTCAACATACTTGGGTTTATGTATACTACACAACCTAAGACTCAACATTAGGACTATAGAGTCATGCTTCCAAGAAAGTAACAACAGAAGTCACACTATGCAAACCAGAAAAATCGTTCCTTATCAACTTTTCAACTTCCGTTAGTAGAGGAGCAGAAGTTCGAGGCGCTATTGTCCATAACTCCGGCTCTTAATTATTGCTGGAAATTTAGAGTTTTGACATTGAGAATCTACAGGATATGGTTGCTATATTACACACAAAGTTATAACTATATATTGAGAAAATCACATTAAATAGAAGGATTTAACACACGAACCTGTCTCAATTACCTCCCTTTCCTGCACCGTATTTGGAGCTCCACATGAGTTCCTCAACTGTGAGTCCCTAAACATCGGTATCCGAACGCAACAAATCATAGACAACATTGATCTCATATATCGATAACATATCGGAATGGGTTTTGACATATCGAATATTGGATATCGAAAAAAATATCGAGAATGTGTGTTAAATATCAAATCCATATAGAAACATATAGACACACAAATATAAATAATAAATCTAAAGTTGGACAAAAACGATATAAACGAAAAAGAAATGTTAATCCTCAAGCTATTGAACATAGGAGCAACTTCAGATGGATTTAAATGAGAAATTACCAATGAGTTGCTTTTAACTTTATTAATTACCAATAGATCGTAGCATGGTTTATAAAATCATCCGATTCGACCGATTAATCAACGATTCGGATCGGTTTTTTAGGTCTTCGACACCGATTCGTCCTGATTCACCCCAATTAGGCTTGAATCGGTCTGAATCGACTGAATCGGTCAATTCAGACCCTGAATCGGACGATTCAAACGATTCAAGGGACATAAAATCCAATTATTGTTTTTTTTTTTTTTTTTTGCATAATTTACTATGCTCATGTGTTCATGTGCTCCTTGCTTTTCCATTTAATAATTGCATTATTAAGTTCAAGATCCATAAAAAGAATTATGCTGCTCATGCGCTTCTGTCTGCTCCTGCTCCTCCTCCTACCTCCTAGCATGTGTTAATATGTCAATGACTCAATATATACAGGAGGGATCCTTATGAAGGTTTCAGTGAGAATCTGAAATATTATGGAGAATATTTTGAGAATTATCGTCACACTTTGTATTTATGAGTGATTAATTGATGGTGTAGAATAATTTATTATTTTTTGTTTTGTAAATCATAGACTTCTTGACTCAATTTTTTACTCATTTTTCTTTGTTTTTATCCTTTTTTCATGTTTAACTATATAGTTTTATTTATTGCTTTTTTTTATATAGAAAAATGATAAAAAAAAAATACCTAGAATCAAATCGCCCTGAATCGACCGATTCGAATCATTTGAAATTTTTTGATTCCGGTTTCGGTTCCGATTTGTAAACCTTGGATTGTAGTGATATATTTTTATTATCAATTAGTTCACAAATTCAAATTATGGTCTTAATTATCCTCATATAAAATAAAAAAATAAATTATTACAATCTAATCTAATCTAATCTAATATATATAGTATTATCCAATCGCTTTTACGCGGCAAACCACGACAATTCATTTGGATGGCAAACAATATGACATGATATTATTGTCATTTAAAAATTTTAATGGATAATAAAGTAATTTTATTTTATATAAACTAATTAATAGAATCTTATCCAAATAATTTTTAGTCTTTGATTATGAATTGAATGGTCGAGATTAAATCTTGACGATATTAAATTTGGCCTAACTATTTGATCAAAACATTCAACCATGGATACTTCGTGGGTATCTTCCTACAATGAAATCTAAGGGAAACTCGTTGTTGCTTTAACGTTCCGACTTTTTATTACTAAATAATGATACATATGACGTCATTGTCACTAGGTCCAACGCCTCAATTAGGCAAAAACTATATTTTCTTGCTTAATAATTAGAATTAAGCTAAGTTCACTTATACATTATTAGTTTAGAAACTTTTGATGCACTTAATCATAACCCAGAATATTACCTTTGCAGCGAAATTTACATCTCTTTCTAAGATTAGAATCTCTTTCGTATATAAGCTATATCTAGCATTAAATCTTATGTCACATTTTCCCTTCAAGTCTTGCTCCTGTAACAAAGAGAAAAAGAAAAACACTTAAAAATAATAACCATGAGCTATAGGAGCTCAATAACGTGTCGTCCCCCTTACCAGGAGTTACACAAGAGAATAATGATAATAAAAGAAAAAAGAAATTATCATTTAGATTCTTTGTTCCAACACTCTGGAATTATCATACCAATCTGACATTCACAAGTATCATCACAACCATATCAATAATTCACCTTAACCACATAAGTATATTTAACATCACGTAACAACGCTCGAAACCATGCGTTCATCGACACTCCAGACATTATCGACGTCATTTACTATCGTCATATCCTTTATGGTAATGACAGTCAAGACCTCCATATCAAACAAATTGAGACAATGACACTGTGACACGACAGGCCCCCAGTCCAAGTCTCACGCACTGCTGCACTCAACAATTCACTCAAGACTTTATTATACTTACCATCATATCAATCACACAGAGACGACAGACAATAGATGTAACGCCCCGGCCGCTCGCCAGGGTGACAACTGGCCCCACAAACCAACATTATTCCTTTCAGGATGCTTTGGCCTCACTCGCGCACGTCCTGGGAAACTTTCCAGGATCACTCATCCCAGTATTGCTCCACGTTAAGTACGCTTAACTGCGGAGTTCTAAAGTGATCGGTTATCGAAAAAGAAGGTGTACCTTATTGGTATAGATAGTACCATCAAACCATTCAAGCATTTTCTTGGGGTATTACATACACCCCCACTTAAAGAACACAACGTTCTCGTTGTGACTTCAAGCACGATACACAGCCCCAGAACCCTCCCCTGCTAGGTGGTTGACCTGGACCTCTTGTCCACAAGTTCAGCATGCGATCGTAGGGTCGCTGTGATACCATACTGTAACGCCCCGGTCAAATCCTTGCTACTGGATCGTCATCAAGAATCGCTCGTCAGGCTGACAACTAACCCCACAGACCAACACTAGTCTTTTCAGGGCGTTTTGCCCTCACTCGCGCACGCACTGAGAAATTTTCCAGGAGGTCATCCATCCCAGTATTACTCCACGTTAAGAACGCTTAACTGCGGAGTTTTAAAGTGATGAGCTATCAAAAAAGAAGGTGCACCTTGTTGGTATAGGTAGTATTATCAAACCATTTAAGCATTTTTTTAAGGTGTTATAATAGATATCCTCAATGTTATAATTGTACCCTCGACGAGACTTATTCAATTTCATAAATAAGCTTTATGCAGCTTTAACAAAAGGGATATCCACGAAAGGAGATCAGTCAAACCGGAGTCCAAGGTCTCCTGCGGTGAGATACCCTCATATCAAAGATCGCTGAAAGAATGTCACCACTAAGTCACTGTATAACACATGTGACAGACACAATACTCTTTGTGTTTTATACCATGGAGTTATCTCATAAAATTTATGGATTTACACTTTTTTCACACATTCATCCTCATTATACCAGCAAACAAGTCATAACACACACCATATAATAACACTCTACAACACTCAGTATTTAGCACTAGTACACAACAGTTGTAGTCAGTATTTTACGTTATTCACATTTAGTGACTACGTCCAAAGATTGCAATGCATATTATTATACTCACGGTATAATAACATGCATCGCCACACACAATAAATCTCAACGTTATCTTTTATCAGAGTTCTTCACATGCACATGCTCAATCTCATCATTAAGTGACAACGAACAGCGTCTCCAAATCCTATAATATATTAAGATACGCGTATTAAGACACACCCTTATGAATGATTGTTCACGTTATGGAATTAAGTATATTTATTCGTAATTCTTGAAAAAAACGTCATAGTAATGTTATACGGTGATTCCAAGCTTTGATAAAAGTGTTTGATACTTATTTTGATAGTCCATGATGATGATTTTATGTATTTATCATCATTAGAAGTGTTATGAATATTTGGAGTTGTTTTGGGGTTAAAATGGTTCATTTCTGTATACTGTCCTTCGACACGTTTAAATCTATAATTTCTCTTATACAACTTCAAAATTCATTTTACAAAATTATACATAAACTAGACTTGATAACCTTTTTTATAGAATCAAAGTGTCGATCATGAAACCTTATCAATAATAACAGCCTATTCGTTCAACTTTATATTTTCTGATAGATCAAATACTTTGACCTTTCTTTACTAATCAGTGCATAAATCCTTGTATATAACTCCAATCTAAATTTTTAAACTAATCTGTAAATTAGACTTCAAGGACTTTCTATTGATACAAGGCTCGTTTTGTAACTCTTTCTGTGTAATTCCAGATCAAGTCACAAAGTTATCCCTATAATCAGTTTTTATAGATAAACATATTCATACGTTTTGATTTATATGTTGAAATTCACAACTCCAAATCATGATTTATAAATTTTACCAGAAACTATATATGTGAAGATTCAACATATATTAAAATCGAAGTTTATCACAAAGTTTATGATTTTTCATAAAATTTCTAAACAAGATGATCACCTTCTTTTATTAATGATGAAAGATCCTCATCGCCTTATGACCCTAACTTCTTCCCTTCTCCTTAAACTCTCCTTCTTCTCTTCTCTTATTTATCTCTTTTCTTACATGACAAGAAATGTTTTTATGTTTGTAAGAAGTTTTTCAAAGAGAAAAGAGCTTGTATTTATAGAAAAATAAACCAATTAAAATAATTTTAATGGATAATTAGTGGGTATTTAGTGGATAGTTAATGGATAATTAATAGGTAAATAATTTAATTTAGGTGGAGTAGAAATTGACATAAAGAAAAATAAGTGGCAAAATTAGGTTTAGGTCATTTTCGTATAAATACGATATTTTTCGTATTATGACTGTATTTTTTCGTATTTGCGTATAAAGGTTGCATTCCATTCATACTTTATATTCTTTTCTTATTATATTATCAAACAAGTCTTTTAACCCCTTATCAAACAAAATAAATTATAACGTATGATTATTTACTATTCATGTTAATTATAGTTAAATTAAATTTTATATAATTTTTTCTTGGTCCTTATCATATTTTTATCATGATTTTTGACAAACGAATTTTATTATTTGAAAAAATAAATTATCTCAAATTTTTCACGTCTTTACATTCTTCCCTTTTTAAAAAAGTTTCGTCCTTAAAACTAGAATAAAGGAATGTAGAATTTATCATTAATGAATGTGATATTACTGATTTATCATGATCGTGACTGCATTCTGTCACGATCATGATGCACATAGAAAATCAAATAGAGCTTATATCCATCAGTTATAATCATTACAACGGCTGTCAAGACCGTGACGTCTTCGCTTCACACAATCCAATAACCTTTAATAGTGTCATGACCATGATAAGGGACCAATAACACTCCTAATCATTATCGTATCCAAAATACCCCAAAAACAATCCTTAAGTCACACTAGACTTCAAATAACTCTTTATTGATATCATATAAACTTCACCTTATCAGTTACGACTAAGTAGGATCAATGCTATAATTTATAGATAAAGCACTAGTGGAAAGAAAACATAAAGTATGAGAAGATCCAAGATTTCTGACATTGCAAAGAAGAAAGCCACAATACAACCTACTACAAACCACTGGCAGATAATATAGAGGTACCATGAATAGTATCCAGTACAGATTCTTCTTGATAATCGGGTGCATTACAAGTTGTGGTGGTAATGAAACTCTAAATAGGTGAAGAGTTCATTAAGATTTCACCTTCCATTTATAGTATTTAGTATTTAGAAAGAGTCAAAATAAAATCCAAGAAAATCTGGATTTTGAGTTACGCGTGATTCATTTATCACGGATGTGAGATTTTGAAAAATAAAGACAAAGAAGATTTGGATTTTGAACTATGTCTGATTCATTTATCACGCGTAACAATGACAAAGGAGATCTGGATTTGATAATCCAATCTTTACGCGTGATCCAAGATCCCGTTATCTCCTTACTGATTTGATCATTTATTATATTGATCCATGTTAAACTCAAACTCAATTTTGTTGCTTCCAGATAACCATCACAATTCAACTCCTCATGAAGTAAAGAAAACAAGTTTAATGGCAATACCAAATATAGGAATCCTGGTTTATCAATCTGAAAAATAGACATATGTTTATGCTTTTGTATAACAACTTAACCACTTACACAAATAACTTGTTGTAACTTTGCCATAAAGATAGATTTTTCTTTTCTCAATGATTCTCAATTCCTATTTTAGATATCAATTTCAGAGGATTTTTTTTTCCGAAATCCTGAAACATAAATGTATTTTCCTTGACATCTGAACCCATATGATTTACTTAGGATACATAATATAACATAAACAAATACTAGTGGATCCAACCAGTACAATGAACATAGACCATAGTTTAACTATATATGGTCGTACCAATTAATACCATAAACAACTATCTTTGTTATCCAAGAGATTTTTCATTTATGTAAATAATAACTTCAGATTTATCATATATCAACATTGATAAGTAACATAAGAACACACAGAAGTCTACTTTTCGAAAACACACATGTGCATATTTCTAATACAGAATATTTTGAACATACGGACACAAAAACAATGGGTGTATAGTTCTTATTGTATCTTTCCTCAATGTCACTTGATGGCACATCCTTTTGCTATCAAAATCCACGATCATCGTTCTTTTCTATATTCTCATCTATATGAGCATCACTGTAAATCTTAATAATTTTCAATTATAATTATAATATTGTCAAAGCATATAAAGTCTTATATCTAACTATTATTCTCAGTAAATCAACTATCAAAAGGTGAAATTTAATTAATATCGCATAACATCATCTTACAGCCTCATCTCTACTTATCACAGCATAAGATCAAACATATAGATCATAAGACTAATATAACTGATATCATGACATATTGCGCTATACATATAATTCCTCAGGTGTTGCGAAAAAAAATACCACGATACTGATCACCGTACCAATGAGCGCAAGATAAAAAAACCCTTACAAACAACACTCCAATAAAGGACTTCATCGCTTACTTGATCATCGGATGCATTGTATTTCTCTTTTATGAATTGTAAGAAGGATTGATCCTTGAACCACGAAGGAGTTCAATGGCGTTTCATTCCTTATTTATACTACTTAGAGTATAAAGAAAATCAAGACAAAATCTAAATTTTTTTATCTCCATGATCATTCTGATGTACGAAGTGACCCGATTGTCATTCGTGGATAACTTTGTCAAATAAGACAAACGAGATCTAATTTGATATCTCAATCTTAAGCAACCATTACATTGACATAATTATTCGGATATTGATCCATGTCGAGTTCAAAACCTCATTGTTCTTAAGCAAGCATTATAATGCAACTCTAATTCATTTAGCATAAGATAAGTAAGATTGATTCAGAGACATTGCTGAATTTTAGAATTCTGGGTGAATAGAATAAAAAAAACATATACTTGAGTTTCAGTATACAAATATCAACCTTAAACACTATAGTTTACTTTTCTTTTATCACGAAGACAATCCTTATTTACAACTCAAGTTTAGCTTATAATTCGTTTCTCTAAATGGATCAGTATTCTAGTATATATATATCGTATTATTCAGTCTCTTTGAATGATAAACGACAAACGATATGACAGGATATTATTGTCATTTTAAAAAGTATCAATTAAATGAAATCTAATCTAACATCTAACATATATCTTATTCAATTAAAATCTGATAGTAATTTTAACAAACCTAAACTAAATATAAACTTTAATATCTCAAATTTAACATAAAATATTTGAATCAAATAAATAATATATAATGATTATACATATAAAATCTTTCACAAAAAGATAACTATATAAAATCCTAATAATTTTGTTTATAAAATCATCTTTTAGTATAATAAAACAATAATTTTTCTCACTATCAATATATCTTTATTTATATATGTATGTTTAACATTAATTATTTATACAAAAAAAGAAAAACAGCAGCAGAAGCTTCTCATTCATTCGTGTTGTTTAATCTCAATTATTATTTAAATACTTGAAATACGGTGTGTGAAGATACACATTGTCTTTTTTTATATTTTATTTTCTCGGATCTCTGTATGTTCATTAGCCAAAATGCATGATGAGAATGTTTCAAACCAATGTGATGGTAGTAATAAAAAAAATGGATGAAAAGTCTTGAGAATTAATAAACAATATAGATTTCCTTTTATTAAAGAACCGATCAAACTTAGATGTCGAAAAAAAGAAGAAGAAAAAAGCCTCATTCCTACCTCCTTATAACATTAACAAAAAATGAAAAAGAAAAGAAAAAGAAAAAGAAAAACATGACTATAATGAAGATCCCTTGGAGTCTCTTTGAGTTTAGTTTGATTTCTTAACAAGTTAATGTTTTATTTTGATTAAAAAACAGAATCCGCAGTCAACACATGACCCTATAATATCCAAATAATTGGATGAGGAGGGGGAAAATTTCTCATCCCCTCATAAGATGAGAAACAATTTGACACATACATATTTATATATAATGGTTTTTTATAAATTTCATATAACATAATATTCTTCTAATGACAGTAAAATTGATGTAACAAGTGAAAGAGAAGATATTATTCTAAATAGTAGGTCGAATCTAGGTGATAAGATTTTTGAGCTTTGATTCTAGTGTTGTCAAAACGGCGGGCCGGGCCGGATTTCGGTCCGGGCCTCGAGGCCCGCCACTGTAGCTCAGACGGGCCGGCCCGGCCCAAAGGCCTTGGTCGGACGGGCCCAATGGGCTTTCTCCCCGACGGATGCCTATCCGACCCGGCCCTTGGTCCTGGCGTCCTGTTGGTCGGACGGGCCGGGCTTTTATCCGTCCGGCCCGATCAACCGGAGCCCTTTTTAAAAAACTAGCCGTTAGCCAAAACCGTCAACGTTTT
>JAOVYX010003806.1:0-10722 GCA_035668315.1 Drosera spatulata
AATAACTTTAACGATGTAACGTTCATCGTTCATAAATTTTATTCATACGTTCGTTGTATACGTTTCGTACATATATTCTTAATCCAATATATATTTTTAAATTTGATAATAATTATTTGTTTTTTTTTTTTGGTTATTACAATATTGAACCCTTTAAAACTTGTAGGATTCCCACGGATACTTCGATGGCAAGAAAAAAAGAACCCAAAATCGAGAAAAACCACGATCGTTAGAAATCCGCTATTTTTGATGTGTTTATGAAATTACAAGATGCATCGCAATGCCTACATTTGTTCTAATTTGTAGAATTAGGATTTACATGAGAAAAACATATTAACCTAAAATAATATTGTAATGTCCCGATTTTCCATTATTTATTAATGATACATATGATGTCACTGTCGTTGGGGCCCAACGTCTCAACTAGGGAAAAACTATACTTCCTAACTTAATCATACGAATTAAGCTAAGTTCACTTATACATCATTAGTTTAGAAATTTTTGAAGCACCCAATCATAACTCAGAATATCACCTTTACAGCGGAATTTACCTTTTTTTCTAAGATCAAAGTATCTTTCACACATAAGCTACTTCTAGTATCAAATTTTAGGTCACACTTCTCTTTCAAGTCTTGCTCCTGTAACAAAGTGAAGAAGAAAGACACTGAAAAATAGTAACCGTGAGCTATAAAAGCTCAATAACGTGTCGGTCCCCTTACCAAGGGTTACATGAGAGAAGAAGGTAAGAAAAGAAAAAGAAAAATTGATAATGATCAATTGTACCCTTTGTTTCAACACTCAGGAATTATCATATCAGTTTGACATTTATAATTATCATTACATGCATATCAGTGATTCACCCTAGTCACATAAGCACACTTAAAACGACGTAACAACGCTCGGAATCACGCGTCCATCGACACTCAAGACATTATCAACGTCATTTACTTCCGTCATATCCTTTATGATAATGACAGTCAAGACATCCATATCAAACAAGTTGAGACAATGACACCATGACACGACAGGTCCCGAGTCCAAGTCTTACGCACTGCTGTACTCAGCAGTTCATTCAAGACTTTGTTATACTCACTGTCATATCAATCACACAGAGACGACAGACAATAAATATCCTCAATGTTATAATTGTACCCTTGGTGAGATTTATTCAATTTCATAAGTAAACTCTCTTCAGCTTTTTAACAAAACGAGCATTCGTAAAATGGGATCAGCTAAACCGGAATCCAGGGTCTCCTATAGTGAGATACCCTCATACCAAAATGACCTCACATGATCGATGAAAGAATGTCACTACCAAGTCACTGTATAACACAACAACATTACAACACTTTTTGTGTTTTATACCACAGTGTTATCTCACCAATTTATAGATTTACACTCCTTTCAAATATTCACCCCCATATATCAACAAACAAGGTATAATAAAAACACACACATTATCTTATCATGACACACAACAATTACAGTCAGTATTTTATTTCAGTCATATTTATTGATTACGTCCAACGATTCCAATGCATATTATTATACTCACGATATAATAATACGTATCGTTACACACAATAAATGTAATACCCAAGAATTTTGGGGAATTGAGAAATGAATATATAGCGTTACGAATTTAAAATAATCGCGCTAAAAGGGGTTATAGAATTAATCCAAGAGAATATTTGATTACTAAATCAAATATAACGATGGAATATTTGGGATGATTAGTGGAACGCGTCAATAAACATTACGAATGAATAACGTTACAACGTTATAAACGTTGCGCGTAAGGGCTAGTGGTATGAATCCCAAAAAATAATGGATTATGACTCAGGAGGCCATATTTTCGTATACGGGATAAATTTATCGATGTAAATAAATTATCGATGGATTAATATTATGAAATTTGGGTAAATAATGAATTGAATGAGACGTATCGTGAGACGGACGAGATTATTTTCCCACACCCACCTAATTCTCCCACTGTCTCCCGCCAACCTCGACTTTCCCTGCCACTCACACCACCATCATTCTCCACTCCCACCACCATTTCCTCTAGCCACAGCAGCCACCAACACGCCACCAGCGTCGCCAGCATCACCACCAACGTGATCATCATCATCGTCTTCATCACTTCCTCACCACTTCTTCACCGTCACCATCTTCACGATCATCATCGACGCCACACGACGAAGGACAGCAGCAGGCCGAGGGAAGGACCAATGCAAGCTGCTCGACCAGTTAACATCGACGGATTCGTTTGTGTGATTGTGTACATCGAGGATCATCGTTAATCGAGGAAACCTCACTTGTCCGAGATGCCTCTTTTATTCGATCATAAGCGTTCTTTGCATCCGTGCATATTATGGGTCATGTTTTGATGTGTATGCAACGGTTTGGATTCGTTGTGGTGTGAATAGAGAGATTCGTGGCGTTGGATAGAAGTTTTCTGGAAGTTTTGGACTGCAGAACAGTCACGGCCGCGACCATACTGGGTCACGCCCGCGACGGGGAAAAATCTAGGATTTTGGGTACACAGGGACGTCGCGCCCGCGTATGAGTTATATATCTCAAATACGCATTTAGCTTTAAGATTTGATGCACGAAAATGACGATTTCTAGGCCAAAAGGTTGTCGCGGGTGCAACTGGCCGTGGTGGGGTATTTGGGGTTGAAATGAACTAGAATTCACTCCAATACATTATATCTTCTCGGGAAATAAATGAAAGCGACGATTAATAAAATAAAACGGGGGATATAGAGCGTAGTGACACTATCGTTGTGAACTAATGGAAAGCGAATGAATAAGAAATATTACATCCCTGAACTTATAAGGTCGACATTGACGTCCCTTTTGGATCCGTTGGATCGTTGGTTGTTTTTTTTGGAATTATTGAGAAGGTCGAACTTGGTGTCCTTTCTTTGATCCGCTGTGATCATTTGTTGCATTCTTTGAATAAGCCTTGGTGGCTTGGGTTTGAGTCATTGCATTCCAATATTATCCTCTGAGTCATCGTCACGGGTGAGAACTAACTAGGGAGCGATGGGCATCCCTCATCCTCTTTGCATGCATGCAGCGGCTTCTACGTCGTTGTGACGGGGCCACGGGTTGCTCTTTATAGGGAGGCCCAAATTATCTCAATGCAGGCAAACGATACCTCACTGAATGCGCACAAGAGGTGCAAGACGACACACAGAGTAGGCAGATGCGAAAACAGAATCTATTGGATAACCCGGATGACGATTGACACTTGACATTTTATCTCTGTACTCCGAGTCGGTCATTATCCTTGGAGTTGTCGCTACTTTTGAGTCGAGTCATGAACCCTAAATAAATACAAAAGAAAGAAATGACTCTTAAAAGTGATACAAAGCCATATAAAGCAATGAGAAGTGATGCTGTTTGATATGACGCCCATATTTTCCTATATATATGTAAAAATATTTTAGGAATTTTCGGCGGTCGCCATAGCCGTTAGCGGAAGTTCCCTGTAATTGGGATTCATACACCTGAGGTTACTAAGTTTCATTAACTCACGGTTATGTTTTTCAAATGCAGGTTTGCTCCCAACAGCACCTGAAGGCTCTTAGTGTGAGCTTGCATGCATATAGATGATCTCACATGCTTCGGATATTATACCAGATCAGACGTTTATATTATTTAATGTAATAATTGATCTGCATTGTTTTTACTCCAATGCTGTAACTAAAACAGGTATTCGAAATTGTAAGTTATGACTATGACTACTATTTATAATTTCCATGACATCTATACCCCTAAACCCATTCGGTTTATTTGGCCTTGTCATGAACTAGCTCCGTGATGGCATAACGCCCACGTGTCATTCGGTCCGGAAATCCGATGGCGTTACAATAAATCTGAACGTTATCTTTTACCACAGTTCTTCACATGCATACGTTCAGCCTCTTCCTTAAGTGAGAACGAGCAGCGTCTCCGAATCGTATAATATAATAGGATACATATATTAAGACTCACCCTTATGAATGATTTTTCATGTTATGAAGTTAAACATATCTGTTTGTACTTCTTGAAAAAACCGTTATAGTAATATTATGTTGTGATGCCAAACTTTGAGAAAAGTTTTTGATACTTATTTTGATAGTCCAGGATGATGATTTTATGTATTTATCATCACTAGAAGTATATGTGAACATTTGAAGTTGTTTCGGGGTCAAAATGATTCATTTTCGGATTATCTCCAACATGACCTTTCGACACGTTTAAATCTATAACTTCTCGTATACAACTTTAAAAATTATTTCATAAAATTTTATATAAAATAGGCTATTAAATTTTCATAGAATTAGAGTTTTTGTTAAAACCTTATCAATAATAGCAGTTTACAATTTCAAGTTTATATTTCCTGGTAGATGAGATAGTTTGACTTTACTTCATTAATCAGTTCATAAATCCTTACATACAACTCTAAATCTAGATTTTTAAAGTGTTCTGAAAACTAGACTTCAAGTCTTTCCATTGATATAAACCTCGTTTTCTAACTCTTTCTGTATAATTACAGATCAAGTCTCAAAGTGATCCGTGTAACCATTTTTACAGATTTATATATCTATACGTTTTGATTTATACCCTGATATTCATAACTTTAAATCGTCATCTATTAACTTTATCAAAAAGTAGACATATTAGGATTCAATATATATTAAAATCGAAATTTATCCCAAAGTCTATGATTTTCCACAAAATTTCTAAAGAAGATGATCATTTTCTCTTATTAATGGTGAAGGATCCTCGTCTCTTTATAACCCTAGTTTCTTCTTTTCTCCTCAAACTCTCCTTCTTCTCTTCTTTTGCTAATCTCTTCTTTTGCACGATAAAGAGTGTTTTTGTGTTTGTAAGAAGTTTTTCAAAGAGAAGAGAGCTTATATTTATAGAAAAATAAATCTATTAAAATAATTTTAGTGGATATTTAGTGGATAATTAGTGTATAATTAATTTGATTTAGGTGGAGTAGAAATTGAATTAAAGAAAAATAAGTGTCAAAATTAAGTTTAGATCACTTTCGTATAAATACGATATTTTTGTATTAAGACCGTATTTTTTCGTATTTGCATATTAGGGTTGTATTTTATTCATATTTTATATTAATTCCTTATTATATCGTCAAACAAGTCTTTTAATCCCGCAAAATAAATTATAACATATGATTATTTACTACTCACGTCAATTATCGTGAAACTAAATTTTACGAAATTTTTCGTATTCCTACCATATTTTTGTCATGATTTTTCATAAACGAAGTTTTATAATCCCATTATATAAATTACGACGTTCAATAATATACTGTTTTGTTATTATTTGAGAAAATAAATTGTCTTAAATTTTTTGGGTCTTTACAAATACTCTCTCCATCCCAAATAAAATGCGAAATATTGACTTGGCACGAGTATTAAGAAATCACTTGATTTTATATCATTTTACTTGAATACTCTTTGTGATTTTATAGAAGTAATTAGATGAATTGTGGATGGATAGTGTAAGAAAAAAGAAAAAAAAAAGGGTTAGATATGTGAGTGGGTTGAGAGAGAGAAAATAATGATGATGGAGATGATATGATATAAAATAGGGATAGTATTGACATTTTAATATCAAAACCTTACTAAATTAGGAAATGTCGTAATTCATTTGGGATATCCATTTTTAGTAATGTGTTGTAATTTATTTGAGACAAAAGGAGTATCTTCCTAAAATATTATTAATTAGATATAAACACTACAAGCCAAGAATCAAAAGTCAAACCAAGAAACGAGAAATCAAAGAACACAAATTTAACTTGAAAAACCCGAGTATCGGGAGAAAACCCTATAAGAACATCAAACCGTGATAGCAAAGCACTATGTAAAGAACAGATTATAAAACGTATCATATCATATTAGATCATAACTCAACTCATATGAACTCACATGAACGAATAATAACATGGGTTATAAACTTATATTTATAAACACATAAATATATGATTTAAATAAATCTATACTCGTAGACATGGCCCATCGTATAGCCCGTGCACCCCGCACGTGGCTTGCCTAGGGTTATGCTCATTGTTGTTGTTGTTTGTTTTGATATAGTATCTTCAAATCTTTCATTATTGAGGTTTTCAATTACTTCATATCCAAAAAAGATATGCAATACGTTCGCTCAATATGTATATTTAATATGATGTAATATCGTAGATGCCTGTTTTGGTGAAGAAGGGCAAAGCACAGTTTTACGAAAATTATTATAAGCTCCCTTTGTGCGATGATTCCCCATTGGAGAGCATAGTACTCTCATCTTTCTCAATGCCTTCCTCCAAGTCTATCACGGTTGGAATTTACAATGAGTTTCATAAAGCTGATATATATAGGCTTGATTCTGCCGGTAAAGAGTGGACAAGGAGTACATTTGAACATCATATTCATGATGACGATCAACTCGAGTTTTTCCTTCTTGGTCATAATCCCCCTATTTACCATGGTAGCTTTTATATCTTGGATCAATACGGATAACTTGCAGTATATAAGGTCGAAGAAAAGAGCCCTCATGGGAAATTCTGTGCAGACAACAGGGTCTTTGCAGTCAATCTACCGGAATCATCTGGTTGAATGCAATGGAGAACTTGTTTCGGTGTTCTTGGGCCGTTTCGGGAGGCAGGTTCAAATCTTTAGGTTGAATGATCTGTCGAAGCAGTAGGTTCAAATTCACAGCATATGCAGACACATGTTCTTTCTTAGTACGAAATCATCTTTTTGGGTTGCGGCTCCAAGCGCTGAACTGGAAAACAGAATTTACTTCCCCAGACTCCATGGCCGAGGTGTCGTATACTACTCTTTGATTACAAGGAAATACCATGCTCTTGGCAGCGACGAATCATACCATGATTTGTACTTTTCGAGGGAAATGCTGAATGCTGAGTAGGTGCTTCCTTCTTTGTTGATAGCAACTAGTTTTGTCTGATGATCTGCTCTTCTATCTTTCAATTTCATGTTATAAATTTCCTAATACGCTTGTATTTCTATCTCGAAACCTTATGCACTCAGACATGCATCAATATGTAGTTCATTGTAAAGGCATTATGCAAGAGTTCTTCCTTATCAAAGTACAGGCGCAATTTGTATGGTTTTGCTTCTTCTTCTTCTTTTTTTAATATATATATATATATTACCTATCTATCTTCATTCCATAGTGATTACTATAGAATAAGATTATTACGGGAACAGATCACTTCTGTGAAACAATTTCACAAGTGCCTGCAGATCAGGGTGAAATATGTATGTACATGCTCTGTAGAGGCCATGCTGACACTGTTCATAGGCCCTCTGGTCGTTTAATTCACACCAGCTTCTGAAAATTAGACAATGAGATGCCGTGATCTTATTCCTTTCTGGCCATCTCGACATCACGCTTCTCATACTTCAGCTGCCCGCAGCAGCACTCGTATACCATTCTTGTGGCTGAGATAATCTCCCTGTGATCCATGTATAATTGGCAGTTATGATTAAAAATTTCAACTGGTATGATTCTGGGGGCTACAGTGGCGAAAATAAGAATGCGCTTCTCTTTGAAATTGTGCTTTCCGTGGTCGATTATTTTTTCGAGGATCTTATCTGTACAGTCTAAATAGCCTTATTTTCATTGAAGTTGTCCGGGCTGTCTAAGCTCCATAAATTTGTTGAGGTATTGGATGAGTGGAGTTGTTATCCACATGGTCCGTGGAGAAAAAGAAGGAGTAACTTTTATATTTGAACAACCATCAAAGTTTTTGGGATAGAAATGAGCAGTTTGGATGTTGGACTATCCTCTTGGGTTCTCTTCGATCACGCTGGTACTGAGAGCAATCACCAGGTGGTGAATTCACCAAGTGAACATGGACCGTGCTAAGCTTGCTGGAGTGGATAAACAATTACACCCTAATTTAATTTTGTTACAGATTTAGAGCAAAAATCTGCTACTTTCTCTTCTGTCACAACTTGGGTTCTTCTGGTTTGCTATTTTCAGAGGTATTTATCTTCCTCCTCGCGATTGCTCTACCCACCTTGGTAGCAAGATTTGTGTCTTGATGATACGATCTCGTGTGTTAATCCTGATTGATATTACCTATGAAATTAATATCTGCTCATTTTACACTTTTTACTGCTAATTGTTATCTTATGAAAATTCTGAACACTTGTATTACAAGCTAAACAGCGTAAGAGGCAATCAAGAATAAGCATGTGTGCGGAAATGAAAAGTTTCATCTGGAACTTGAACTTTTTTGGTAAAGAATTACATGTCTCTTGAGACAATATGCATGGCGATTTCCAAGTAAAGTTATTCTCCAATTTACAGCTATGTAGTAGGAAGAACCCATGCTGCACCCAACATCTCTCTTGTACCATGGAAATCATTGATCGGGGCATCATTTCCAAGAGCGTGATACTTCTTTGTGCTGAGCGAGTAATAGAGGACGCTTTCGCCATAAAATCTAGGAAAGTAGATCCTTTTTCCCATTTCAGGGCTCGGTGCCGCGACACATAAAGTTGAGTTCCTGCTTAGAAAGAGCATTTGATTATCCAACCTGTCGACTCGAACCCAGTGTGAATCAATCGACCTAAAGATTTGAACCGACTTTCCCAAAGGACCGAGTAACACCGCAAGGAGTTCTCAGTCACATTAGACAAGGTGGTTGTTATAGACATCCTCTAAAAGTCCCTCAGGCCGGGCCCAAATCTTATATGTAGGCACTTCATCAACTGTAAGACAAAATTCTCAAAGTTCTCCGACTTGATCCAGGAAGCAAAAATGTTCATCGTGATAAACGGGGGCATTGTATCCGAGGTAGAAATAGTCAACTAAGTTATAATTGAACGAGCAGGTATTCCACTGCTGTTCAGCCGAAGAAAACCGAAACATACCAATCCTGTCGTTGATATCGGATATGCCGACCACCTGTAAGGTCGGGAAAGGAGAGAATGCAATTCCATCTAATGTGTTATCGCCATGCTTAGGAAGTTCTATGCTCACCATGGCGAAAGGATCACAGACATAAAAAACACCATCATTGCACATGAGGATTCCGTCCCTGCTCGAGCAGACAATACGACCGCCCTCCAAGTGTGGCAATACGTTCATAAATTGCAAACAATTATTTGTTGGGTCAATTAGATTGAATTTCGACTCACTGTTATCGAAGAACATGAGCCATGGTGATGTATGCAGAGGCCGGATAGGAAGGGTGGCAGCACCATGGAATAACTTGCACGCAATACGAAAACTCAGGTAATCCATCATGTTCAACTTTCTCACCAACAATTCGAGCACCTCCATAGGAATTCTGTTGAACTCTGTTCCAAGAGTTCCACACTTGGGTAGGACCTTCTTGTCAACCAAGCCTTGGTTGTCGAGCGTACCGTTTTGGTTTTCTACTTTCTGAACCTGAACAAGTTGATTAGGCGACCTACGACGAGCAAACATCGTTCATAAGAAAAAGTGATAAAAGAAACAACACCTCGACATCATCACCTTCATCTTCAAATACAAGCATATTATGCATCAGATTGATAATGCAGTTGCTATGGACGTGAAAAATGGCAAGATAGTTATCTCCTCAAGTCAATTTATTCTTGCGCAAAGATGGATCTTGACATAAACATGGAGTGAGTAAGATGGATGCCTATGTGTACACGATGGTCGTTACTAACCTGTGATCAGCTAGAGTCCAGGAAGGATAGGAAGGAAAGGTAGCATAGCAACAGAAGTACGAACATATCGGCAACTCCTTTTCACAAGGTAACAAAGCAGTCAAACTTCTGTCTTCGATTCTACAGCAATAGACGGTTGGAGCTTCATTTCTTCTAAGATATAGACAGTTGTTTTCAGCTCCTTGTAATTCAGGACTCCGGCATGATGCTGAACAATTGTAACCTATAAAGAAGGCACAATCATTTAAGCTTTTCGCTCGAACCCAAGCTGCAAGCTGCACGTCCAATTTCAGAACAGTCACAGCCTCGAATCTCGGGTCTTCTATACCTTCTGGACCATTATCGATCACAACCGTATAAAATTCACTGCAAGAATCAACCAAGTACCATGACAAGTCCATGCTACCAGGATAGCTAGGACGCTCCAGTTTTTTGTTCCACTGGTTGGTTTTGATTGAATTCGACATCGTGTCCACTTCAATAACGATCAACTCGTCAAGTTCATCGCGGCCAACTACTATACCATAGATCACTCCATCGCGGACTACAAGGGAGCTTGGTTTAAAATCAACCTCCTGCGTGTTCCAGTGCTCATCCTCAGGCTTGCACCAAAATGCTGTGTCCGTAAAGATTATAACGAATAAGCATTCGGCCTCACCATTAGGAGGTGAAGTCATTGCGCTCCTGAAGTACCCATTGGGTACATTCTTTAGTCAAGGTAGCTCAACTCGTTGGCGTGATATCGGATCATATAGGCACCAAGTGTTCCAGTTCCACTCGTCATTGAAAACCAGCCAGCCCTGATAACATGTTACGATTATTAGACCATCTTATTACGAACGAGTCTGTTAATTATAAACACAAATAAGAATAAGTGCGTAAAAATAAATGAGACAAAAATTTTTACGTGAAAATCCTTGCGGGAAAAAAACTACGGGCGGTCGCCGACGACGAAAAATCCACTAACCAAATGAGGAAATACAAAAGGAGGTACACTCAAAATATTGAGAATCTC
>JAOVYX010003807.1:0-10720 GCA_035668315.1 Drosera spatulata
TTCGAGGCCTGTCCACGCTGCCTCCCTCAGCTGGACTTCGAACTTCGCAAGTCCGATTCAAGAATTCCATAGCAATCGAACCCGATCCACGTTTCGCCTTTGGCCATCATCAAACCAAGGCTTATGCTTCCCAACGTCCAAACCCAGTCCCTGAATGTGGCACCAAGCATGAGGAATGGACATATGAACTTTTGTTTGTCTTTGATCTTACGATACCTCTTCCCCTTATAATAGATAAGGGCAAAAACATGGCCTGGTAGGAACAACTGTCGCCCTCCTCAAGTAGTCCAATTATCATTTTGGAATTCAACCCAAGCCAAACTTGCACAACGTCAAAGAAACTTGCCATCGGTCTTCGTTTGTCAAACACTTAGGAATCTCGCAACGTTCGTTGGCCCTAAGAACACAACACGCTCACGTCTAAGTCCAAGCGTCACGCTAAACATGCCTTCGCTCATCACAACGCTCGTAAGCCCTTGGAACATGCCTCGTGCATCCAAGTCTTAAAGCAACCTGTCTTGCCTCGCGAACGTTCACTCAAATTTGCAACACGCCTTGCTCGCATTCAAATCCTAGCACGACGTCTCTTGTTGACGCTTGCTCGTCTTTGAAACGCGCCTCGCTCGCGTTTAAGTCCTAACGTAATGTCTTGTTCTTGTCTCGCTAGCATTACCCCACGCTTGCTAGCATGACACTATGCCAACAGGAACGTCGCAGCGTACGTCATCCTCGTTCCGCATCAACGAGGGTGTGACAGACCACCCCCACCAAAAGAGTTCGACGCCCTCGTTGAACAGTTTGAGACCATCTCCCCAAACTCTCATTTCATGAACTCGGCAAGCGCACCACCAAAGATTGAGTCTGCCTTCGTCTCGTTTCCACATCCAAACTCGAAGTCCTGCGATCTGAGCTTGTTCACCCCTGAATCTCTTGCCAGTTGTGAAAGCGACTGTTGCTATTTTCCCGAGCATGTTTCCCCTGGAACGCAGTCTTCCATTCACCAGGCTCCTCCAATCTTTTTTTCTCAATCTGATTCCCCCAACCAGCTCGTCATGGAGACTTCACAACTCCAATCAACTTCGTTCCAATAATGTCATCGTCCCCTTCGATGACCGGATCGTATTGACCAGACCAACATCCATCATCTGCAGAGTGTTGACGCGAACCACCTCGAGCAGATCTTCCTCTTGTTCTTCAGCCATGAGAGCACTCAACCGCTCTCGTTTGGGACAATCTCGCATGAGATGAGGGCCCTGACAAATGAAGCAACCCGTCTTCGTCTTTGACGCTCCATCCTTTGGCTTGTCCCCTGACTTGCCCTTGGACACATTGTCGGGTCTGCCAATCGCACCATCATCTTTGCTTGCATTCCCTTTCTCTTTGGACCCTTTGCCCTTTCCATTCTGTTTTGTCCTCTCGTTCGAAATAGATTCATCAACCCTAAAATCTACAAGGCTCTCCGCTACAGCAATTGCGCTAGACAAATCTTTCACGTTTCACCTCCTCAACTCGGACTGCACCCATGGCTGTAACCCGGAAAGGAAGTTAAACAGCTTGACTTCCTCAGACACGTTGATATCTAGCATCAACGAACAAAATTCCTTCACATTCTCACGAACATTCCCTGACTATTTCAACGCCTTCAATTTCTGTTTCGCGACCCACACCATGTTCATCAACATGAACTGATCCCTCAATTTCTTTTTCAACACATCCCACTTATTGATCCTTGCTCTCCCAGCTCGTTGATCATCGCTGACGGGAGATCTCCACCATAACTTTGCATCTCCGTTGTGATCGCCACCTTTTCGCCATATGCAATCTTCGCAACACGGAAATATTGCTCCATGTCCCACAAAAAGTTCTCCAAATCCTTAGCGTCTTGCGCATCGCTGAAGGACTTGGGCTCAGGAAGTTTCATCCTTGAAGACGTCCCAACCACGCCTTCCAAAGATGATGAAGAGGCATTACTCCCAGCAACCAACGTCCTCCTCAAAATCACAACTTCATCTTGCGGTTTGGTGATCTCGGCCTTAAAAACTGCCTTCAAGGTTTCGATCAACGTTAGGATCTCATCATCCTTCGTTGTCAGCGCTTGCTTCAATTCTCTTATATTGTCTCCCAAGGAACGACATTGATTCACCAACGGGATAACTTTGTCAGAGAGCGAAACCCCAACAAAATTCTCCAAACTAGTAACCCGCTCTCTCATCTCAACGTTCGAACCACCAGCTATGGCCTCAAACTCATCGCCAACTCCAACCAACCTGGCTCTGGTACTATCTGTCACAGGGTCAAGTTTTTGCCTAACTTTTTTCGCCTGTACGGCTTGATTCGCGCAGCCTACCCACGTTTTGAGATCTTGTCTCAGTCATCAAACAAACGAACGAACGAACGCACGCACACCAACAAAGTGAACATCACAAAAACGAAAGCACGTACGATGTTTAAAGGATTTCTCATAAAACAAAATCAACACAAACTTGAGAGCCACAACACAAACTTGAAAGAACGATCGGCACTATACAAACTTGAAAGCCACTCGAATTCACACAGGCACATAGCAGAAATGATATCAATATCAAACTAAACTAAGCTTGGTTGCCTCCCAAGAAACACCGCTGTTTAATGTCAAGCCCAACCTTTATTATAAACCCGATTACAACAAAGGATCTTCTCGGCCCGAGTACACAAAACTCTTCACGAACAATCTGATCTCTCATGATCTCGTGATATGTTCCTACTACTTTCAAAGGCTCTATATTTATAGCCAAAGCTAAAAAGATTTTACATCGCAAAAAAAAAAAAGAAAAAAAACCCACGAAAAATATCATCAAACAAGATTACAACCAAGAACTATATCTTTTATCCCATAATATATCTTTTGCCAAGCTTTTCCTCAAGATATCTTCTTGCTTCTCTTGATCTTCTTGACCTTTATTTTCCGCGACAATATATTCACAAATCTTCTCGCAAGATTTGTTCCCAATGACTTACCAATCAATACACCCCAACTGATTGGGTCTTTTCAATCCTTAGCTTCATTTGAGACCCGTTCACGTTGCCTTCCTCAGCTGGACTTCAAGCTTTGCAAGTCCGATTCAAGAATTCCTTAGCAATCGAACCTGATCCACGTTTCGTCTTTGGCCACCATCAAACCAAGCCTTTTTTATGCTTTCCAACGTCCAAACCTAGCCATTGAACGTGGCACCAAGCATGGGGAATGGACATACGAACTTTGGTTTGGCTTTGATCTAAGGGCGCCTCTTTCCCCTATAATAGATAACAGCAAAAACTTAGATTGACAGGAACAACTGTCGCCCCTCCTAAAGTAGTCAAGTTATTTTGTAATTCAACCTAAGCCAAACTTGCACAACGCCAAAGGAATGCCATCGGTCTTCGTTTGCCAAACACTTAAAAATATCGCAACGTTCGTTTGCCCTTTAGAACGTAACACGCGCATGTCTTAGTCCAAACTCCACGCTAAATATGCCTCGTGTCTTTGTCTTTGCCTTTGCTTTCGCTCGTGACAACGCTCGCAAGCCCTTGGAACATGCCTCGTACATTCAAGTCTTAACGCAACTTGTCTTGCCTGGCAAACGCTTTGCTCGATTTTGCAACGCGCCTTGCTGACGTTTGCTCGCTCTTGCAACGCGGCTCGCTCACGTTCAAGTCCTGGCGCAATGTCTCATTCCTGTCTCGTTAGCGTTGCCCCACGCTCGCTAGCATGACATCGCGTCCGCAGGAACACCCAAGAACATGTCATCCTTGGTCTGCATCAGCGAGGGTGTGACAGTCTACTAGTGAAAGAAGTCATAGTGGAAAATTCTCAAAACCCGACAGGACATTGGATATAAATCTCTTAGCATGATTTTGACAAGAAACGAAACAATATCAACACTATGCCCTCTATCTTTTCACTTTTTATGTTGATCATTCAGTAATCACCATCAAAGTATAAAGCAATCATTGATCGTGTGAAACAAGACTCAAACCTGTCAATAAGACTCAAGCCTTTCTCTAAGAATCAAAGTATGAAGAAAAGTTCTTGTACTCAATTCACCCCTTCTTCAGTATCCTTTGCAAGCCAACAAGCTCAGATTTCAAACAAACAACTTCCACTAAATTTCTAGAGAGAACTTGCCTATCCTTTTTTTACCAGAAGTTTGTCATAAGTGTTGCTAACTTAAAAGAACCAGTTCAACCAAAAATCCGAACTAATGATAGTGGACCCATTATATTATTTGTATCTCAACACTCCCCCACATGCGAAATCCCACCTAAGCTTCGTGTATACAATGCATTGGCACAACACAAACCAAGTTCCAAACAAACACCCCACACACACACAAACACAACAACTAGGAGTTGCAAGATTCAGATTCGTGACCTCATTGTCACACCAGCTCTGATACCATATCAAGGAACCAGGTCTACCTAAAGTCCGAACTAATGATAGTAAATCCATTATATTATTTGTATCTCAACACTAACCTTCCATTGTGTATATCAATTATTGTATCTTGGGTCAAAACAGGCCGCACATAGTTGTTTTGGCGAGCAACCAGTGCCAATGAAAGAATGCTGCACGATGAAAAAACAAGTACCACATCATACACAACAAATCATGGTAGAAGATAACTTGATAAGGAAGGGTAGCTGATCAGTTCTTGCCAATCAAGCTCTGCTGCAAAGTTCACAGCCTTAAGTATATGCTTAGAGAATAACAAAACATGTGAAACCAAGTCTCTAAGAATCGCCCTCTCCATGTCTGCGATTAGAGAGGCAAACATGTAATTAGCATGCAGGCAAACAGAATAATTAAGACATGGAACAGTATGCATCTGAATGATCTGATTCAGAGTGTTATTCTCTCTCGGGTGTAGGAAACGTGAGGCGAACACGAACAAAAGGTTATCTGTAATAATACTTATGCTCCACCTGCTTGAGAAGAATCACAAGTCCTCAACTTTCAATGAATCTAGGTAAGTTCAAGCACTTAGAAACGCTAATCAGAGCAGGCAACATAAAAGTGAAGCTCAAACCTAGAACTTTATGATATATATCCCCAAGTAGGTCATCCAACTCTCTTGTCTTAGAAGTGCGGTAGAAGAATCTCGCCATCTCACGGTCCCCATCAGAAAACTGCAGTGAAGTCCTTTGAAATCACCGTCTTCATAAAATTCCCAAGAAACGGTTGCAGTTAAATGAAGTGAATTACTCACAGCAAATTCAATGTCTTCAAGATTCTGTAGAATGGATAAATCAAGCTTCTGTTCAAACACGCACAATAAGTATCCTGCAGAAACACATCAAATACAGATTAAGAAAACTTAAACTTGAGTGACCATCATGTTCCAGACTTCCAACTTCCTCCTAGCTGAAATGCTGGGCAGGACTAATACCTCTATCAAAGGTACCATATACACGGTAATATTTACATAAGTACCGAATACATGACAACAAATGTTAGCTCAGATTCTGAGTGATCAGATAAATACAACAAAATCATCACAGTACTCAGAGAGTAAAATTCTCAATGTGCAGTGTTAGGAAGGATAACAATTAACCACAGGGTCCCACGGTAAAATTTGGTAGAGAAGTATATTGACCTATCTGATGTATGTATATGATACAAGGAGCATTCTTCCCAAGCAAACGAGGAAGACGTGCAAGTTCCAAGGATGAAACCTGCATAAGCACAGGTAAACAAATTTGGTGTCTCACTGACTGCAAAGGAAATAATGGAAGAAAAATTACCTCTTCAAGGAACTCGGGCAATTCCTCATATATTTGCCGCAATTCATCCAACTAGACACCAACAGGAAAAAGTTACTTCAAATGTATGCCCATATTGCATGTGCTACGCGAGGGATGAAAAAAAAAAATGTCGAGCATATTACGGGCACTATAGGCTATCAAGATTATTAGAATTATCAATATTTAGCAAGAGGCATAATCATAACAGGAGAATAGAAAAGATGAGAAAAACAAGGGAGCAAGACCTATCTAAAACTGCACCGATGCTTCGCAATGATCTATAACGACAAATATGGCAAAAGTATGGAACGTCTAATAGATAAATTGACGTCGCCGAAAGCTCAAACATATTATACAAGAACAAAAAATGGTTTCACAGAAAAGCACTCTCGTCTAACACAATTATCAATTGAGAGTAAACAGAGGATCGTGCATAAATGATTCCCGCAGCATGCAGTGAACATGTGCGGGAAAATGGGTAACATGATCGAGGTAGTGACCTCTAACTTTCAGCATGGATGCTAACAATCCATTACAGACGAAATCGAACAATGCAAGCTTGGGACAGAAAACTAGGAAATGAGTCTATATCATCAAATGTATTGGGTAAACAAGCAAAATTGATTTTGGTTGCGACAAATAATACTAAATATAAATTACAAGATCTAATATACTTCTTTTGTTATTCCATTATTCGGTTTCATAACACATTGAGATCGCATATGTGTATTCAGGAATAAATCCAAGCACATCCAACTTTTTATTCAAGGGATTGATCAGTAACAAGATACCAACCACTGGCCCCTGCTACTCATGGCCCAATGAGAAGTGTAAAAGTAGCTATATCTATTATCTGAGGCTTACCAAACACCCGATGTGGGTTTCTGTTCCTCTCACAACCCTTCACTTGTGAAGATAATTTGAACCTACACGTCAGCACTTTGAACGAGTGATGTGGAGGACGTGGCTGTAATTCCAAATTTATGTGGGTCTGTGTTCTGATAAGATGTACTCGTCCATGAAAAATTGCACCGACACGCACTTCGGGACATTTCATTCTTCTTCTTAACAATGTCGGAGTATTAGCTTTTTGGTCCAGGGTTAACGTCCACAACTTAATCTTTCATTGATATTTTTTACAATAATTTTGCAACAAAATGATGTTTGATCGTCATGTAAAAGCCCTTACAATTTGTCTTGGACCGAGGGAGAAGATGTTAAATCTATGGGTTTGGGTCGTATACACTAAATCACTTGAAGCATAATATCCTGCATATCTATAAGTGGAATAAACAAAAGATGTGAAATGAGTGCATATATACAAATAAAAACCTAGACCGAGCATTTAGTGATATCTTCTTAAAATTTTATAAGATATGTTTCTCCAGCTAAATACACAACCAACCTCATTATGTATCATATATGCAACACTTACATTTAAGAAAAGATGATTTCATAATGTATCAAATATAGCTTCGTAGTCACTTCTCCATGTTGAACAAACAAGTACAGAAAACCAACCCCCATTCCACCCTGGTCAAACATAGCATGCAAAAGGAGCATGCCTAGTAGTTGTATACTATATAGCACGGACACCGGATACGATATGTTAAAACATTTATTTGTGCACATTTTCCTTGGTTAAATGTCTTTGTTTTTATCCTTTTTAGTGTCATTTTTATCCTAATAATAATATATTAATAAAACTTAATTAACGGTTAGATTTATAAAATACACATATATTTTAAACACGAGAAATACTAAACATTTAATCATCTCATTTTTCTCAATATCTATTATCTCTTATATCAAAATCATTCAATATTTAAACACATTACATTTGGTATAATATGAGGCGCGTCTAATACTGAAGAAGTATCTTTGCCTTATTCTTCAAGAAAATAAAAAGGAGTAAAAAAAAAAGAAAAAAATAATCTTTGCCTTAAATTTTGTTCCCTATTAATAGTAGGATCTCGACAGCTCAGTCGCATCGTATTCCTCTAATCATCAATTCCCCCAAACAACTCGACGCGGGGTTCCTTCCTCTCATCTCCCTCAAACCCTAGCTGTCTCTCTCCCATCTTCCCCAAATGAAGGCCTCGATCTAGGGTTTCTTAACTTCTTTTATGTTGTAGTCGTCAATACTATTGTTTGTTGTGTTTTCTTTGTAGACGAGTTTTTTTGGAGCTTAATCTATCGAATTTAATTGAAAGGGAGTTAGGATTGGATTTTCATGTGGAACGATATGGATTTTACAAGTGTTTATGCTATTTGATGATTATATGGTGTTGATATCAATAGAACTGAAATCATGAAAACTGAAAAGTGCATTTTTACTGCTTGTCTGTTCGTGAAAATTTTTACGATCGTGAATCTGGCTCGGCAGATTTGTTATTTTCTGCCCGATTTTTGTGGGTTTTGAATGCTTTTAAATTCCCTACATAAACCCCTTTTTCAGAGTCGTGTAATGTATGTAGAACCTCATTTTTATCTAGTTTTTTCTCATTTTTTGGTTTAGGTTTAGTTCTCATTTACAATTCTTGCAGATTTGAATTTCGTTGTTGTAATTCCAGAGTTATTATTCTCGTTTTCTTGATTAGATCGTGATTGATTTGATTGTAATCGAAGACGGATTGGAACATTGGAATTTATAGTTGAATTATGTCAATGATGGGTTTGATTGTTTCTTTCCTTTGTCTGGATTGCTTCATTTCTATTATGCTTGAGTAGATCATGTAACGAGGATCATGTGAATTTATGGTTATGGAGTAAGGAGACAAAACTGATTTTATTGGAGTGAATGAAGAAGATGTAGATTATGAATGTTTCTTGTATTTATTTTATGTGTTTCATGATTCTACTCCAGAGTAGCTACCTAGGATTGGTTATGTTTCACCAATGCAATGGTTGAACGATTTTGATCATGACTAGTAGCACCCTAGATTGGATGAATTGTTGATCTCTATTGAAATTTATTCAAATTAGCAGAAAAATCGCAACTTAGGGTTATATCTTGCCTAACTCTTTAGTGAGATATGAACGTCTTAAGGAGAGTTAGAGCTCAATGCAAGAAATAGATCACTAAGATTGGTTTGTACTGTTGTGAATTCCCTAGGACATCTCTTCTTGACAATGTCGCAATATTTTTATTGGACAACATTAGAATTTAACTGAAATTACATGCCTAAAGTTTCCTACAACTCTATCCACATAGAATTATTCACAATGTCATGAAATATTACCTATGATTTATTCTATATACTTTAAATGATCACATATGATCCTTGCTAATTTTTAATTATCATCTCTAGATTTTTGTTATCATTCTATATTTACTATCATTAGTTTTAGTCATACTCACTCCATCCCAGATAAATTATGACACATTACTAAAAATGGACGTTCCACATAAATTACAGCACTTTCATATTAAGTAACCTTAAAATGATAAAACCCCCAAAATACCCTACTTTATATCATATCATCTTCTCTTTTATTATTTTTTCTTTCTTTACCCACTCATAATTCTACCTTCCACTCACAAGGGTATTTAGGTGAAAAAAACACAAAGTCAATACTTTTCTTAATATTCGTGTCCAGTCAACAAATAATAATTTATCCAGCACTGAGGGAGTAATATCTTTAGAATATCCCTCATCTTAATTATAAAATTTGATTTGATTGTAGAATTTAGGTTGAGAAATAAGGAGTCATGTGGGAACGATCCCTTCTTGTCACTACTACTTTTCAAGGGGGAATAATATGGCGTACTAACGATACACGCTTCACGATACATCACAATACTTCCACACACATTTCTCTAAAGCATGGAATTCTCAACACGTTACGACATTTATTTATATATGTGACATGTACATACTATTATACATGTACGTATAAGACATGACTTTGCTTCATTGGAAATATAACCAGTTTCATGTCTACCAACTTTACTTCAAAAAGAGTTAAATTAAACGTCTATAAGAAAAATTAGACGAGGATAGTTCAATATCTTGATAACCTACATCATTTCTATCATCAGAACCCCTATCTAATTCACATACCAACGTCTGGAAAAATTTCTATAAAAGAACCATCAAGTGTCTGAAGCCCTTTTTAGTGTCACTAAGGGGATCCACCTATCCGTTGTGTGTCAAAGATTGACATGAGTTGACATGACTCAGGAGCACTCCAAGAGTGTCAGTGCTCTCCAAGAATGTTTGTGTTTTGTAGGTTGTCTACACTATGAACCTAGCACCCCACACGAGTGCGAAGACCCCCTAGAGTTCCCTGGAAACCTGAAGAATTAGTGGATCATGCATTGATAAAAGACTGAAGATGCGAAACTACCTCTTCACAGAAACCCTCTTTCACTAATGTCCCATAGCCTTTCCCTTTTGCTCTACTCACATCAATCACACCCATGACCTGCAAGATAGAGGGAAAACATATGCCGACTCAGATAAACATGATATGACCGCCTACAGAAGAGAAAGCCCCTGACAGAACATGCAGCAAAACTGCAGCCATTTCTTTCACATAATTAAAAATGGCTACTGAAAAGTTTTTCAAGGTAATTTTTGTTAAGAAGTAATAAGCTAATGCGCAGATGAACCCAGAACCTAGAACAAATATGAACTAACCAATTCATACACATAAGCTAGCTCCATTGTGATGCTTGAAGTGGCCTACAGGACAGGTGAACGGGCACATGCATATATAGAATTAATCAAGAGTATAACGTTCAACACCCAGAATGAGATGAGAGAAACTTGAACAAAGGTGAACAATTATATACCTTGTCAATGAAATACACATGCAATTGTAGGGCTTGCTCTCTAAGTCTCCCAGAAATTCCAACTCCAAATATATTGTTCAAGTGTAGCAAAGAACAGAGGCTCTACCAATACAAACGAATGCACGATCAAAACATCAGACTGTCAGACTGTACGCTATATGC